>PVKA01048560.1:0-13716 GCA_004027165.1 Ctenomys sociabilis
ATTTGTTGATTCTTTCAAGAGCTTCCCGTGTGAATATATGTTTGTTCATGAACTCTTTACCTACCCCTATGTCTTCAAGAGTTCCTCCTACTTTCTCTTCCAGGAGATTGAGTGTTTCTGTTTTAACGTTTAGATCTTTAATCCATTTTGACTTTAACTTAGTGCATGGTGATAGAGCTGGGTCAAGTTTTAGTTTTCACATGTAGAAAGCCGTGTTTTCCAGCACCATTTGTTAAAGAGGCTATCTTTCTCCCAGTGAGCTTGTGTAGCCCCTTTGTCGAAGATCAGATGGCTGAGTGTTTTCGTAGATGCCTCTGCATCTTCTAATCTATTCCACTGATCCTCAGGTCTATTTTGTTGCCAATACCATGTTGATTTTATCATAGTGGCTTTGTAGCATAATTTCAAATCAGGAATTGTGATGCCTCCTGTCTTGTCTTTATTGGCCAAGATTGCCTTTGCTATTCTAGGTCGTTTGTGGTTCCAAATAAATTTTAGGATTGATTTCTCTATATCTGGTAGGTATGTTGGTGGCAGTCTGATAGGGATTGCATTAAATCTGTACAGCAATTTTGGGAGTATGGCCATCTTCACCATGTTGGATCTTCCTATCCAGGAGCATGGAATATCTTTCCATTTTCTGAAATCCTCCATAATCTCTTTTCTTAGGGTGTTGTAATTTTCCGTGAAAAGATCTTTGACTTCCTTGGTTAAGTGAATCCCAAGGTATTTCATTTTCCGCTGTGCTATTGTGAAAGGTATTGTTTCTATAGTTTCCCTTCGTTGTAGCTTTCAAAGTTGAATAAGAGAGCATTTTTCCAAAACATCTAAGAAATAGAGAATATTATGGATATTTTAAAATTAAGGACAAAAATAGGGAAGTTTTGATAGCCAATTAAAATTTGCTAAAATGAAACAGAAAAATCTTCAGAATTGTAGATATTTCTCTACAAAGTTTTCATGCTTTGAAAATAAAAAGAAAATGATTTGAAAATTGACAACAATTAGCGAATTAAGTATTGGAGAGAGATGTCAGTGTATCTGTTGTTACAAAATAATAGCTTTCATGGCAGTGTCTCCCACTGAAAGTAGGAAAAGATGAAAGGACTACTTAAAGTATTTTATGTAATACATTATTACATAAAAAGCAGTAGGAAGGATCTTTAGAAAAATCAAGATTTTTGTTTCTAAATTGTTTCATTTTAGAATAGAGGTGCTAATAGACTTTAGACTTATAAAAATGGTAACTCAATTATCCCTTTTTCTTTATTGTCAGTGTTGTGTCATGTCATCATAAAGCCATTTACAAACAGCTTATATTCCTCTGGGCTTTAATTAGCCATGGGAAGAGGAAAACTTAAAAGTCGCTGTTCAGCCTCGGTAACATATGGAGTGAATACTAGTCTCTGAAACAGTGCTACCTAGAACATTGTATAGATTAGGACAGTTAAGGAAGAAGTTTTGTTTCTGGGTCTGGAGGGAGGTAGTTGTAGATTTTAGGAGAACCTGCAGAGAGTCAAGCTAAATATACATTAATGAGACATTGACTTGGTAGGGAAAAAGCCAGGGATGCTTGTGGTTCTCAGTGATCTTTGCTCAATGTGCTTTTGTCCTCATATATAGAAAGACTTCCCTTTGCTGGAAAACAGTAACAGTGTTGGAACCCTGAAAAAAAAAAAAAAGATAGAAGAGTAAGGTCAATATCTGTGTGAGAAGGGCCTTTATAGTCAAACCTGATAGGAAGTTAGGGAATCAATTTGAAGCCTCGTTAAATAAACTGATATAATTTTGCCTATATTCTTTAAGAAATTGTTGGCAAATTGAAAAGAGGGACAGAAATTCATGAAGCTGAATGAAGACTTGGCTCAAGTTCTTTTTGTAAAAGTCCTAAAAAATAAATGTAATGCTATACTTGATTTTTTTGATACCTGATTCATTTTATTCAGATTAAAAATTTTCTTAGTGAGACTCTGCACACACACCCTAAAAAAAGATTTAAAAATTTATTAAGGCTTGTTTGAAAAGAGGTAAAGTAATGAATAATCAAGGTAGAGTCATATTTGAAAATTAGGAATCTGATTTATGTATAATAAATAAAGAAAATATGTGATATATTAAAATAAGGAATACTCCAGAATCTCAAACTTTTGAAATACATGTCTTTTAGCTATAAGCTTTATTATTACTTTTTAAAAATAGATTAGTTTTTTTTTTCTTTTTTTTTATTTTTTGGCAGAACGAGGGATTGAACTCAGGCCCTTGCACTTGCCAAGGAAGCATTTATTCTACTGAGCCATCACCCTGGCCCAGATTAGTTGTGTATAGTTTCAAAGCTTATTCCACAAAGTAAGGTTCAACTCCTTTTAAAGTATTTTATGCTCATAGAAACAAAGTGTATGAGATTGTAGTATAGTATTCTAATCTTTTAAAATAGGTCTGTGATAATTTCTTTAAACTGTAAAACTCTCTATAGTGTAACAGCTATGCCTAAGTTTAACTATGAGGGGATGATTTTACATTTAGTTTTTGTACTTTTTTGTGTGTAATGTCCTTTTTTTAAAAAAAAAATTATGATTTCAGGCACACAGTAACTTTTTAGTTGAGTTAGAGAAATATTTTTTACCTTTATGCCACTTAAAATGCTCAAATAAGACAGAAAGCCATTTCTATTACATATAACAGTGATAGAGTGGCTCGTTGGTAACCATCTCTAAGATAGTTATAGTTGTTTTACACTTGACCTTAGCCAAAAACCTGAGAAGCAGTGTTGTTATAGTTATTTTAAATGAATAAAAATTTTACAATTACTGTGTATTTTCATTTGGCAAAATTTGTCTAGCATAATAGCTAGTTAGGATTTTAATGCATTAAACTTAATTAAAACAAAGAAAATGTTTGCACTAGGCAAAGTTGTAAAGAAATAATAAATTATATGCATAGGGCATGATTTTTATTGAATTAAGAATTTGCCATTTTCAAATCTATAGCAGCATTTTAAAGTTTTAGGATACATTCTTCAAGTGAAAATATGAAATAAAATATCAGGTTTGTTAGGAAATATTTGTCTTCCTATAAAAATAAAAACTCATCTATGACAGAAAGTAAATGGCTAGTGGCAATACTGTCACTTTTAAGCATTTTATCGTTTTGTTTCCCCCCCAATACTGGAGATTGATCCCAGGCCTCTTGCATGGACCTTTTCTCTTTCTCATTTTGAAATGAAGTGTAACTAAGTTGTCTCAACAGGACTGGAACTTGCAGTCATTTGTCTCAACTTCCCAGAATGCTACAGTTACAGTCATATGCCACCATAGTCAGCTGCATCTTACCATTCTATTGAGATTTTTTCTTTTTTTAATTTACAAAGGCCTAAGGAATTTTAATACCTTACTTCAGGAACAATGCTTTACTGACTAAAGTATAATAGAAATGTTAAATTTTATGTAAAAGAAGAATTCCTTATATTCCTTTTCTTTGAAACTCATTTTGATGCACAATAAGATCTTTTTTTCCTTACCAGATCCTTACATTAAAGAGACTGGGTGTATAAGGGTACCCTCATTCATGACATAGCTTTCCTTAGTTTCAGTTGTCTGTAGTCAGTGTAGTCTGAACATATTCAGTGAAAATTTATGAAGTAACTTATGTGGTTCAAATAATTTATAAGTAACATTTTTATAACGTTTATTGGTCACCTTTCTATTACTGGGACAAAATGCTGAATTCCAACAATTCAAAGGAGGAAAGGTTAACTTGGCTCTGTGTTTCCAGGGAGTTAGTCCATGGTCATCTGTGTCCAAGGCAGATATGGCATGGCCGAAGAGCTTGCTGGAATGGCTTGGTGTAGCACTAGTGCTCAACCTGTGAGAGTCAGGAAAGAGAGAGACAGAGGTGAGAGACAGAGACCGGAGACAAGACTACATCCTTCCCGGTCATGTCCTGAGAGACCCACGTCCTCCCAGCGACTCTGCTTCCTGCCAGGAAATGCAACTGTGAACTCCTACATGGATTAGGGTATTTACTGCTGAGTACAGCACCCCGTGATCATCTCTCCAAGGCCCTACTTCTGGCCACATGCAATACTTGGGAGACATTTTAGATCTAATCCCTGGTGACTACTATTTTATTATTATTGTTGATCTCTTACTGTACCTGTTTTATAAATTAAACTGTGCTTTTGGGCATCAACAGTGTCTTGGTGTGTATTTGCCACAGATAAGAGAGCCCACTCTATATGTGTGATTGTGTTATATATTTTTCTGCTGCTGGGGGTTTAACCCAGGCCACTATGTTTGCATTTTTTAAAAAGCTTTGCATAATTTTAAAATAATTTTGACACATTGAATGGAAGACAATTTGTTGCTACAAATTGGTACATTTTAAAATAAAATTCATTAGTTGTCTTCTACATAGGGAGAGGCTTTAATCATTTTTGCATTCCCAAGTCTAGTCTAATATTGCTGTCATAAAAAAGACATGTTCTGTAATATGTACTAAGTTTCAGTATCTTTTCTCATAAAAGGTTGTCACTGTTTAATGAAGCCAGTACCCCACTTTGATATATAAACTACTGGAAGTTTAAATAAATTTGAATGTTTCTAAATATAGTTGTTAATTTTATTTGCATTGTTATGGTTTTTTGCTGTGAAGCAATCTTTTGACTAAAAGTTGAGGTTCTGAATTACATTTTTTTCTTCTAATGTGTTTACTGTGTTATGGCATTGTCTAAGCATTGGAAATATCTGTGTATTATATAAATGAATTTTAGTTTTCTAATAATTTCTGTTCATTAATTTTTCTTATCATTTTTATGTATTTTGTTTGCTATCTAAATATACACATATTCTTACTAAAATTTCATCTCCTTTTTAACTCCATTGCCTATTCTCCAGTGTTTGTATATGTATCTATATTTGTGTTCTCAGAGAGAAATTTGCTGTAATAGTCTTAGTATGTATGCTGGCTTAAACATGTTAGGGGCTTATTTCTCATGCATGAATGGTGATATGGAGGTCTAGTTTGTCAACCTGTTTAGATTTACAAGGTTACAAAGATGAAGTAAGTCCTTACTGCTTTGCAGTGTCCTAGAATTTTGTACTTGTTTCCAAGGTTAAATTTGGGTCATTGCTATAGTTGCATTCTAATTTGAACAAAGGAGGAAAGAAAGTGCCTTTTGAGCAAGTAGTGGAGAAAGTTTCACATGCAATTGGTTAGACTTTCTCACATGAAAATAATGGTTGAAAGGGAAGCAGGGAAATGCTGCTTCTGTTCGTTTTATATAAAAGGAACATAGGTTTTAGGAGAACCCTACTAGTGGCCACAGTGCACTTCAATTGTATCATGTTGTTTTGTAGTTTTGTTTCATTTATACTATGAGGCAATTACAGATCAAGGGAAGGATGGATTATTTCTGTTTGTTGCAGTGTGCCTGCTGTGACCCAGCTGCATGGTGTGTCAATCCTAATTAGTAGGATTCCCAATGAGAAAATTAAATCTTAGGAGGGAGTAGTTGTGCTCAGGGCCCAGGTGACTCCTTCTCATGTGTAAACTTTTCTTTAATTATAAGCCTTAACAGAATTTGAGTTTGAGGGTTTTTATTAAGGGAGATTGGGTTTTATTTGTAGGACATCTGCATACCCATTGGTATTTATTTATTTTTGTAGTGTTGAGGATTGAACCTAAGGCCTTGCAAATATTAGGCAAGCATTATGTCTCTTGTCCTAGACCAGTACATATATTTCTTTATTTCTGTCTTGAAATATGAGGCTTTCATGTTAAAAGCATTTGAATTTTCATAGATGAAGCTGAAAAAGGACTTTCATATATTGCTAGTGGGAGTGGAAAATATCAGTTTCTTGCAGATCTATGTGATGACCTTTATAAAAATTACCACTGCATATGTCCTTTTAACCAGCAGATACTGTCACATTTAGGATATTAAATTTTATTATTATTGTTACATTGTTGTTTATAATAGCAGGGGCAGGAAAGTAATCATTGATTAAAGACTGGTTAAATGAACAATTTTACTTCCATAAAAAATAAATGTGTAGCCATATGAAATGATGATTACATTTAAATACTAAGAAGTAGTTGTTATCATTGGTACACTGTGCTCCCTTGAGGAGCCTAGAAGCTTAACTAAGTAACTCAGCAGCTTTACCCCCTGAGGTGGAAAGAATGTGTCCTTACTGCTCTAGGACATTGTTCATTGTGTCCACTTGATAAGTTTGGAAGGCTAAGTGACTCAGCAGGGGCCAAGGTCCATCCTTGTATTTATCTGGAGCCTGAGCAGGAGGACATGGAGATCCAGTGAGTGCTACAGCACCCCTGGTTTGGGTAGCTTGCTTACCATATAAGGGAGAGAGACTTGCCCCCCACTTTGTGCTCTTGCTGCATTTTCTGTCTTCTGCTACCTTGGGACTTATGCCCTTCACCATGCCATCCTGCCTTACAGCCTGCTGATTACAGACTGAAACCTCCACAAACTGTGAGCTAGCTACATACACCTTTTTTCCCCTTAGTTTTTGGAGGTGGGTAGTTTTGTCTCAGCAATGAGAGAAAAATAATTAGGACAGTAATATTCATTATTCTCCAATAGTATTATAAATCAATATGGTGAAAAAATTTTGTTTAGTAATTTAATTGTACTATAAATTTCTTCTTGCAAATCCTAACTGTATCCTTATAAAACATTCATATTTTGTTAAAGTAAAGAAGTTTCTTTTGAGGATTAAGTACCTGTTTAGGCAAGCACAGGGACTGGGATTGGATCCAGGGCACCCCAGGGTACCATGTGCTGGCCCTGCCCCTGGGTGAGCTGAGCTGGCCACTGTCTAGGCATGGTGGCACATACCTGTAAATCCCAGCTCTGTGTAGGCTGAGACAGGAGGATCGCTGTGAGCCCGAGTTGCATAGTGAGACCCTATACCAAGCACATTGTTTTTTTTAAAAGAAGCTTCATTTTTCTTTACAAAACCAAAAAAAAAACCCAAAATTCAGTTGGTCTTTTTGAGCCAAGTGAGTTCTAGTAGGTTAGTCTTGTTTATGATATGGAGGTTCTCTTCCATAGTGCCCTTGATTTTGGTTGTTTCACACATGTGTTAACATTGTTGTGCTGAGCTAGCAAGGTCTATTTATTTAGCTACAATAGAAAAATCTGTTTCTGGTAGGACAGAGATCTGGAACTGTATATTACTGGCCTGCAGGTACGTGGTATTCAAGTTGCGTCCTTGGAGCAACTTGGTAAAGGTCAAATTACCATAAGGAAAATGGATATAGAGAAGGCCCATTGTTCCTACTTGTGACACTGCATAACATTGTAAATAGTCTAAGAATTCATCCTTTTATGAGACCAATCATTATCCATATTTACCTTTCATGGAATTATATTCTTTGTTCCTTTGCCTTTCCTTCAAGTGATACAATTTCTAGACTTTATCATATTGCTTCAGCTCTGGACTTTCATTATGGAAAATGTATGCAGAACTGAGCACAAGTCTTTAAAGGTAAGATAAGGATATGCAAAAGATAGTGGCATTCTCACCTGCCTTGGTTTGTATGATATGGGTGTGTTTGCTTGTATTTTAATTTTAATATTACATTAGGTTTGCTGGCATCTGAGGCACACTGTTATGTCATTTTTGGCTTTGATGTCAAAAAAAAGGAAATGCTAAATTGCACTGTTACAGGCTATATGTATACTTTATCATACAACCTTGCAGTCATTTTTTCAGGATGCCTCCTTATAGTGGGCTGTGAAGACAACACAGTGGTTTAACTAACACCTAAAGAAAAACAATAATACAAAATGATAAATATTATGTAGCACTGTACACAAATCAAGTATTGACTTCTGTGATAAAGTTTTAAGTGCTTTTATGTATGTTTATATGTAGTGGACCAGTATATACGTTGTATTTCTTTCTTTTAAATTTTATTTATTTATTTATTAGTGATGGTATCATTATACAGCTCAGACTGGTAGTGATCCTCCTGTCTCAGCCTCACCAGCTCTGGGATTATAGGTGTGCTCCGTGATGCCTGGGTTTGGTGGCCAGCACCGCATACCCAGGAATCCTGGGCTGGCGTGGCATGTGGTGCCAGGCATTGAACCTGGGTCCTTATGCTTGCTAGGCAAGCTCTCAGACTGATGAGCTATATCCCTAGACCTATATGTTGTATTCCTTAAAATAATCTCAGGGAAAAATGTTTATAGCAGATTGTATTATTTTCTCTTTGTGTCCTTCTGTAGTTTCCTTCTTTTCTCCCTCTTTTCCTTCCTTTTCCTCACTCCTGTTCTTCTTTTGTGAAAAGTGAATCCTGGTTTGCATCTTCTTTCTGGTTCTCACTTAACAATGCACACTGCTATGCAGGCTAGAGGCATTTTCAATGAATATTTTTTCCCTCTATAGATATCTCATTACTGATTGATTCTGTAATTTGTTTTAATGCTTCCATTTTATTGAACATTTGCTGTATTTCTAATTTAGGCTGTTATAAATAAACCAGCCGAATGCTTTCACATATGCTTATTTTTCTTCTTATGAATCACTGCTAAAAAATAGGATTGATGAATCAAAAGATCAGAATATTTTAAAATCTTTACGTAAAAATATTCCTAAATACCCACTAGTACTGCTTTTATTGCACTGTCTACCACTTTGATGGTTTAAATATAACATGTTAATTGTCTTTTATTTGTATTTGCAAGATTGCTTTTTGTAAGTTAAGATGTCACATTTATTTTTTTTCAGTATGTAAATATGTGCACTTTCTTAAATTTCTTAGGTCCTTCTGCATTACTCTTTTCTTTCAAAAGATATCACAACCCTAAGAAACACCCTATTTGTGAAGTTAATGCTTATAAACTGATTGTATCATTGTATAGTTCACTAACAGCAGTATTATAAACAGTTTGGTCCCAAATATAAAATCATGACTAGCATAATACTAGAATCATGAGGCATAGGACTACAATCGTTCATGCAACACTGATGATAACTTATTAATCAATGTCTTGGATGTATTCAGCCAATTTTGAAATTATTTGATTGAAAGGTTATCTAATCATTTGGTTTCTTTTTTTTTCACAAGAGTTTCACAAGAGTTTTTTTTTTTTTTTGAGGTACCTTATGTATTGTGATTATAAGGATAAGGTGTCTATGACTACGGAGTTCTGGGTTTGCATCTTAGCCTCATAGTTGGCTAGTTTTATAACCTTGGTATATTAATTTATTTTTTGCTTCAGTTTACTCACTTTACAGTGGCAGTAATGAGATGGGTGTGGTGGAACATGCCCATAATCCCATCTGCACAGAAAGCTGAGGTGGGAGGAATCCAAGCTTGAAGTCAGCCTGTGTGATTTGATGAGACTGTCTCAAAATAAAAAAATAAGAGGACCAGGATGCAGCTCAGTGATAGATTATCCCTGGGTTCAATCTGTAGTAGTAAAATAACCAGTTAAGTAGTTCCTTCCTAATGTTATTATGGGACTAAATGGGATGTAACGCTTAATATTTGGCAGGATGAAAATTTTCAGTGAGCATTGGCCCATCACTGTTTATAATTTCTAAGTGTCTATAATTTTCTAGGTTCGAAATTCTAATAAGAGTGACAAAGGTGTGACTTTATAATGAGTGCATGATAGCTTTTGGTGACCAGGTGCCTCGTTTTACACAAGTTCAAAACTCATCTGAATTTAAAAGAATGTTTGCTAAAGGTTTTCTGGGGATTTCATAAGTGTCCATTCTCTATAGTTTCTATCCTGCATTCTTCTTAAAAGTCAAGATTTATTCCAGGGAGTGAGGAGATCACTCAGTGGCCTAAGCACCTGATGTGCAAGTGCAAGGACCCATGGTGCCACATGCCATGCCAGCCATGGAAACAAAGTGTGGTGGTGCATTCCTGTAATCCCAGTGCTGGGGAGGCTGAGACAGGAGTATTGCTAGGAGTCTAAGCTGTATAGTTAGACCCTGTACCAAATAAACAAAGAAAGGAAGAAGGAAAAGAAGGAAAGAAAGAAAGAAACAATTTAAACAAATTTAAAGGAAGATTTACTTTGCAGTCTCTACCCTCTGATGGGGTCAGTTCCATCCTTCATGTAAGACAGATATTCTCATTGCCTCTCCATCTAGCTTCTGTGAGCTTTCAGCCATGTTCATCACACCCTTAACAGTTTGAAGCTCATTCTTCTTGATAGAACTAAATAGGATCCAAATAGCTTCACTTTCTCTGTCATCTCTTTGTTTTTATTCAGCCAGGTATTTCTTGGACAGTTAAGTCCATCACAGTACTGTGAGTGCTTGAGGAAATAAGACTTGTCTCCAGAGAGTACCTGCGTGTGTGTGTGTGTGTGTGTGTGTGTGTGTGTGTAAGAGCTGATGAGTGTTGGCCAAAGGGAAGGATAGTGAAATTTCATTTGCAATATTTCTCTTTCTTTTCCTTTAAAATTTCTAGACTCTGTTATTTACTTTACTCCATTATCTTCTTAAAACATGACAAAAACCATCGTCTGAAACTTATTTTGTAGTAAGTACTGTTAACAGTAATTGTATTGTCCTTTGCTGTTGTTACACATATTATCTTTGCCATCTGGATTTTAAATCTGAATTTTAGAACATTGTGTTAGTGTTTTGCCAACCATTATACTTCACTCTATATATCACTTAGTTAAGTCGCAACTCCTTATGGAATTAAACCTGTGTTTTTCATTGCTAGAATAAAACCATCTATAAACCAGTTATTTCGTTTTCTATGCTTGTGTTATTTTCTAACATCACTACCATGAGTGGGTAACGGATAAGGAAACAGTACTTAGATTTCAATATCATGTAATTGTCCCTGTTCCAACAGAATCACACAAACGTGGTGATGCGGTGGAGAGGGTGGTGCTGGGAATAAGATGTTTGCAGTCGAGCTCTGATGTCTCATATAGGCAGTGGTGTTTTTATGATTCACAACGGAGGACTGTTATGCTTTGAAAGTTTCTCTAACAGTCTTAGGTGATCTGCTCCAAGAAAACACTAAGCGATCTCTCTTTGTTTTCCATTCTAGCTTTCCATGCCAGAGCCGCCGTCATCTCCTTGTTCTGAGTAATAATAGGAGTCATCTAGTTTTCTTAACTGTATCTTTTCCTTTCTGTGAGCTCTCTTTTCTTTTTTTCATGTCATTTCACTTTGGTTTTAAAGTTAGAGTATGTTGATCCTTTTCCTTTTATGGCTGCTTTATTTCATGCCAACAAATTGTACTTTTTGAAAAAAACATACAGTATAATGTGCCTAGAGATATTTAAGAATCTTATAATTATATTAATAATTGCATGATTTCCCTACCTAATGAAAATAATGTAAAAAATGGTAGCATTTTTTTTTCTTTCAGAGGAGCAAGAAGAGGAGTGAAAGAGTATTTATAATAGTTTTGCAATTCACTATTTAGTTAGGTGTTATTTAAAATTAAGAATGCCTTCCTGATAAATTCATGCCTTATGGCCAGTGTAAAATAGCATCTCATCTTAACCGAATTTATTGGAAATTACATGGTGTTCTCTAAATAATGTCCAACTGAATTTAAAATATTTCTAGTGAAAATTTCCTCAGGCTATTCTTTCACAAATTTTAAGTAACAAAGTCAAAGGTAAGATTTCTTTAAAAACACTGAATATAGTCATGAAGTTCCAGAGTTTGAAATTTGGGCTCACAAGTTTAAATCAGTATATAATATTGAGAAATGAAAATTAAAATGTTTTTTACTAAAGCAATTTTTGTCATCACTTAAAACTGCTTTAAATGGAGTTGAAAATACATAATACTTATATAGTAGTTGGTGTGAGTAGAAAGCTATGGAACCATTCTTTCTTCATTTCTTAAAAAATCCTATTGCAGCCATTTCTCTCCTTTCAGGGAACTGGGGATTGAGCTCAGATCCTTGCACTTGCCAGGGAAGCGCTTATTCCGCTGAGCTGTCTGGCAGGCCCCAGGAAAGAGTCTTCCATCTGCAATTTAAATCTTCTCCCTTCTCCTAGCATTCCAAGTGCTGCCACAGTTCTCTTCTCACTTCAGCCAATGATTGTTGTCTTTGTTCCAGCCTCTGTATCAACACATGATAGGAAAATAAGTCAGACAGGTTGCTTTGCTTTGGAGTCTTCTCATGTACCACAGGAGAATTACATATGGATTTCCAAAACTATTCTATTTAAATCTCAGAGCAGATAGGTGAAACAGCTGAGAATTTTGTTGTAAGAAGGCATTAAGCTTAGCAGTTATCCCATTGTGTTACTTGCAGCACAAATTTGGAAAAAGGAGAGGAGTGGGAGAAAAGAGGAAAAGATTTAAAAAAGAAACAAGTTATACTGATAGGTTTGAAGGTGTCAGAGAAACAGGCAGAAGAAAACAGGGAAAGGGGCTTCATTATCTTGGAGGACACAGGAAAGAATTTGGGAAGATAAGGAATTCTCTGGATTTTTTTTTTATCTGTTATAGAACTTATTTTATTTTTTATTTTTATTTTTCCATAATTTTATTGAAGAACAAATAGCAATGAGACATTTTCACATCAAATTAGTAGAACAGATTAAATAATTAATACATTGCATATTGTTTTCTTAATGGTTATTTGTTGTACAAGGTGCAGACATGATATTCTATCTACAAACATTATTAGAGGTTTGGAACAAAGGGAGGCTGAGGCTTTTAGAACCATTTGCCAGGGTGGGAGGTGTTTAGATACACCTGAGGAGCTGATTGGGGCCCTCCCTCAGGTGGTGGGTGAGGTGAAAGGAAAGTGCACCCTGGCTGAGTTGGAGAGGAAGAGGGAGTTGGTCTCTGGGAAGATGAACTGTTGATTTAAGGGCTTCAGTCATATTGGATGATCACCATAATAATTCAACAATTCATAGTAGGGTCATAACCTATCATATGTTTTAATCTATACCCACTCCACAAGAGACCTTAAACTACACATACTGCAACATGTACTAATAAAATAAAAAAGAACATAATAATATAAAGTGTTATCAAACACTTAAATTTTGATATTTGTGAGGACAAAAGTATTTAATGATATTTAATCAGTGTGTAGAAATTTTCTTAGGGTAAAGTAAACACTTAGATTCTTATGAGTTCATGGTTAAGTAAATTCCAATTGGGAAATACCAAATTTTAAAAACTCTTAGGTATTGATAAATTAGAAAAAAATAAAATTGTATAAATTATTAAATATCTGGATAAGAAAGGCATTTCAAAGTTTAAAAGCAAGGGATCAAGTCATTTAGGCAAAGAGAGATTGACTTGGTTAAATGATAGCACTTCTGTACAAAAAAATAATTAAAATGATCTGTGGAAACAGAAATACTGATGCTGTAAGACAACTAAATATATTTCAAAGAAAATAGATTACTGAATGAATAAAATATATGCAATGACTAAAATTGTTCTTATGTTTTACAGAATTGTGAAATTAGTCTTTTAGTTTCAGCAAAATATATTTATAGGAGCTAATGTTAAAACATAAGAGTAATTTGTTTATAAAAGATTGAGTCAATTTCTAATTAATGATATAAATTGTCTTAGAGTATGTTAGACTCACAGATTTCCAACATAAATCAAGGACTCATTCATTCTGGAGACATTATTTGAAGATTTAATAGGTACCCAACAGCATACTTACTGTTAAAATGATAAATATGAATAGTAAGAATTTTTTACAGGGAATTAACCA
>PVKA01048561.1:0-13722 GCA_004027165.1 Ctenomys sociabilis
GCAAGCTATATAGATTTCATAGACCAATCACAGTTACATATGTTATCGGCAGGACCATAAAAACGGCGGGCTTTTCTCTAAATAGGAGGGGTTAAGGCACAGCAACAAAGACCCGGGAGCCGGGTATGGGCGCCATCTTGGCAGACACGATGGGCGGGGGAGCGAGGAGCGGTCGCCACCTTAAAACGGCTCCCGACACATAGGGAAAATAATAATCAACTGTGGATGAGCTGCAGCAGTTAAGGCAGTAGATGAGTGATGGATACTAAAGAATTGTGCTGATCACCAGATTCATAGAAACTCCTGAGAATAAACAGAAATGGAAATGATCATAGAGCAATGAATAATGAAACTGTAGAGCAGACTGTAGCAGAAAGTCAACACATACACTGCTGTCCTTGAAAACAGTACCTTGAGTAAGAAGCAAGAACCAGAGTTGGACTTGTTTTGTAACACATGTGTTAACCTATTGGGTACACTCCAAGGAAGCATAATTTTGAACAAATGTTCAAGATGGGAAAAAGAACAAAGTCAAGAAAAAACAGGAGTGGGTAAGAGAAATATATATCAAAAGCACATGCCTAAAGTTCTCAGTGGAAAAGCCAGCAGGCAAAGATTTGGTAAAGATTTATGATTTATTTTCTGTGTTAGAAGTTTTATATTCTCAAAACTTCTTCCCAGAAGAAGGTAAGAATTTTCATGATTTTTATGCTTCATATGTTAATGAAGGAGATATTTTCAGATAATAAGTTTTTATATTGTTGAGCTTCCCAAATATTGAATCAGGAGTGTTTGCTAATCCAGGAGATAAGTAAATGAAACTAAATCCCAGATGTTGAATTACTAAGTCATGTTTTAAGAAAATCTTGAAATAAATATTTTTATAATCCAATGATTCTGATTTGTGAGAGTACAGCTTTATAAACAAAACTTTATCTTACAATGATAAGTATGCTAGTTTTAGTTTACTTTCAAGATTTTAAAGGGACAAAGAACAATGTTCACAATGGGCTGAGGACTGGATTTTACATTAAGTAGGAGAGAGGAGCAAAGCCAGGCGTGGTGGCGCATGCCTGTAATCCCAGCACTCGGGAGGCTGAGGCAGGAGGATTGTTGTAAGTTCGAGACCAGCCTGAGCTACAAAGTGAGCTTAAGGCCAGCCTGAACTGCATAGTAAGACGCTGTCTCAAAAAGACAATAAATAAATAAATAAATAAATAAATAAATAAATAAATAAATAAATAAATAAATAAATAAAAATAAATAAATAAATGAGAGAGGAGCCAGGAGAATTTTAAAAGGTGTATTGTTGCATGAGGTCTATCTTTCACCTTAGCAATATGAATGAGGCAAGCGCTTCTATAGAGCCATCTGCCTGGCCCTACTTCACATTTCTTTATGGCCACTGAAAAGCCAGAAGCATCACTTGCTTACTCAGAATATGACAACACACCCACACTGAGGCTCACGGCCATTTGTTCTGTTACCATAGTTAGCAAACTTGAGAAGCAAAACTTATTTAAAGTATAAGTGACTAGAACAATGGCGTGAAAAGATGTTGAAAATTGCCCCCAGACCCATCAGAAGTTATTTACAATTGGCTAAAACCAATACAATAGATCCAATTGATTCTGGATGAGGAACTGGAATCTTCACAGATAGCAGATGTTACTATTATATTAGGATCAGCTTATAGAGTTACAGAATGCTGCATGCTATGTGCCAGAAACTCTATGCACATGGACAAAATCCATCACCATGATTAGGAGCTGAAACATGGACTCATCCATTCTTTCATTTCAGCGCTCTGTTTCAATGACCATCAAGTTGTTGAAAAATTTCCAGTGGGAAAGCAAACAAACAAAAAATCTTTGGTTCTAAATGAGTTGTGTGAAGAAAGCAAAGCTAAATACTATGTTATCAAAAGAACTGATAACAGTTGAGTAATATAGTCAGTTTCATGAACTAAAATCAAAATGAATATATAAAATGCATATTTTTATATAGTGCTATAGACATAATCTGCCCAAAAATGTATATCATTTCAGGCCATTTAAGAAATTAATGGCAGCACTGGTAAGCTCTGACCTTAGCCTCTAGATTGTAGATGTGGAGTTTGTGCTAGTGCTGGTCCAACCTTTAAAGAACTTAGGCATCCTCTGGGCAGCCTGTGGGACTTTGCTAAGAGGTGTCCCTTAGGCTCCCAGCAGGCAGGTGGGGAGCTTGTGCTGGTCAAACTTTATAAAATTCTGCATGGCACATGGGATCCCTGTGATTCCAGCCAACACCAAACACTTACATATAAGCTTGGTTGAGTATCAGCCAGTCACCTCCACCAGTAGTGAGAAACTGAGAAAGTCCCCAGTGCTCCCCACTGTACCAGAAACCTTACTGACACATGCCTCAGCACTCTCTGGGTGAATACTGGGAGCTTCAATAAATGCTAAAATCCAGCAGCAAAAGGGAATTTTAATCCTCTGGCCCACCCAGAAAAGATCCAATAGATAAAGACACATAGGAACATGGAAATCACACACCAGAAATTTCTGAAACAATATAAATTCAAGTAAAAAAACAAATCCATCAGGCTATTGAATTAAGAAGATCAGAAATAATCTCATAGGTCAAAAAAGAAATGAAAACAGTAATGAAAGAATTGCTCAGTACAGTTAAAGAAGGCATAGATAGAAAAAGAGGAGAATATAAAAAGGATGAAAACCCTAAATGAACAACACAGGAGGAGGGCATGTGGGTTAGCTTAGTTATTTAAGCACCTACTCTACCAAACCCAGTCAGGTGCAGGTGACCATGGTTCAATCCCCAGCTACACATGACTTAGCAGACTCACCGTTAAGGCAGCCTGATCCTGGCACCCCACCAAAAAAAGCTACAACACACACACACACGCACAAAAAAAAAAAAAAAAAAAAAAAAAAAAAAAAAAAAAAAAAAAAAAAAAAAAAAAAAAAAAAAAAAAAAAAAAAAAAAAAAAGGAAAGAATTAGAATGCCTAAAACAGGTTCAAGAGGCTAGCTGGGAAATTAAACACTCCCACTAAAGCAGGCAAAGCTGCTTGAATGAAACTGAAAATACACTTTTAGACCTTGAAGGCAGTGGTACAGCAAATTAATGTAAAAGGAAAAATCTCTTAAAACTAACAAAGACCAAGAATTAGCTATTTAGTAGCTAGAAAATGATGCAAAGAAAAATAACGTAAGAATAATAGGTGACAATAAAGCATCAGGAGATATAACAAATGACATAACAAGACTATTTGCAGAAGTACTAGCAGAAAATTTACTGAACATTAGAAAAGAAACTGAAGTGCATAAAAGTGAGGCATATAGAATTCCAAATAGCCATAATCAAAATAATATACACCTAGACATATAATAGTCTAAAGCTCAGAAACTGAACAGAATAATAGAATATTAAAAGCTGCTGAAGAAAAAAAAGATTATTTACAATGAAAATGCATCAGAATTATGGCAAATTTCTCAAGCCAACAAATCAAGAAGAGTTTAGAGTAAATACTTGAGGTCCTGAAATAAAGTATTTTGCAAACCAGATTGATGTATCTTGAGAAACTATCAATTCCAATGGCAAAATGAGAAACTTCCATGACAAATAACTAAAGAAGAAATTCATGAGCGCCAAACCAACTTTATAAGGAGTGACAAATGTTTTAGAAAGAGTCAGAAAAGACCACAGCTTCAACAAGAACAGAAAGAAGCCACCAAACAGAGCAATTATTTAAAAAGAAGGGAAAAGTACAGAACCTACAGCAGTAAAATAACATGATAAAGAGAAGGCAATATTTATCAGCTATAACTATCAATGTAAACGGTCTCAATATATCATTTAAAAAATAGTGGATAAAGAAACAAAAGCAAACAATACACTGTTTATAGGAAACACATTTAAGGACCAGGGAGATGGCTCAGTAGAATAAGTGCTTTCCTGGAAAGTGCAAGGGCTTGAGTTCAATCCCCAGTTTCTCAAAAAAAAAAAAAAAAAAAAAGAAAAGAAATGCATTTAACTCAAAAGAAAATTCACAGAGTGAAAGTCAAAAGATGGTAAACAATTCTCCATGCCAAGGAAATCAGAGGAAAAAGTAGGGATAGCTATTCTCATTACTGACAACATTAACTTCAATCAAAAATCAATGAAAGAGATAAAGAAGGTCACTATATACTTATTAAGGGAAAACTGCAAGAGGAAGATATAACAATAATAAATATATATGCACCCAATATAGGAGCATACATCCACATAACACAAATTTTAACATAAATAAAAACTAATATAATTGTAATAAGGGACTTTAACATGCCACAGTCACAAAGAGACAGATTAACTAGGCAAAAAAATCAACAAAAGAATAACAGGACTAAACCAAAAGTGAATAAATTTACTTGGTAGATCCTTATAGAGTGTTTTGCCAAGCAACAAAAGAATACACATACTTCTCAGTTATATATATGACATTCTGCAAAATAGATGATGTACTAACACCCAGAGTATTCTTGAGTAAATGCCAAGAAATTGAAATAATCCCACACATACTACATGGCTACAGTGCAATGAGATGGAATATATTGACAAATGAAAGAACAAGGGCTGGGGACATGGCTCAGTAGAATAAGGGTTTCTCTGGCAAGCATAAACTCCTGAATTCAATCCCCAGTTCCGAAAAAAAAAAAAAGAAAGAAAGAAGAAAAGCACTGTAAACAAATGGAAATTAAATAACAACTTCCTAAGCAATCAATAAGTCACAAATGAAATGAAAGAAGAAATTAAAAAAATATTTATAATCAAATGAAAATGCAGATACAACTTACCAAAACCTGTGGGATACAGTGAAAGCTGTCTTTTTTTTTTTTTTTTTTCAGTACTGGGGATTGAACTCAAGACCCGGTGCTTGCCAGGCCTGAACTCTCTCCCCAGCCCCTTGAAAACTGTAATAAGATGATAATTTATAGGGGAAATTTCATACGTTAGGAAAACAGAACAAGTCCAAATAAATCATCTTGTGCTGAACCTCATGCTCCTAGAGAAAGATCAAGGTAAGCCCAAAGCCCAAAAGCAGAAAATTACAAGGATTAGAGCAGAAATTTATGCAATGAAATAGAACACAATACAAATAATAAATGAATTTGTTCTGTAGTTATTTGTCATGGAAGTTTCTCATTTAGACTATTATATGTCTGGGTGTATATTATTTTGATTATGGCTATTTGGAATTCTATATGGAAATATGGAAAATTCTATATGGAAATATGGAATTCTATATGGAATTCTATATGGAAAACTAAGGATTTGTACTTGCCAGGCAAAGTGCTTATTCTGCTGAACTATCTCCCCAGCCCTCTACAACAAATTTAGAGAAGAATTAACTTCAAGTTTTCTCAAACTCTTCAATGAAACTGAAAGGTAAGCAATTCTCCAAACTCATTCGTGTAGGCAAGTATTACACCAAAGCCAGGGAAATATTCAACTGAAAACATAGGGCATAAAAATGGCAAGTAAATAAGTGAAAAAATCTACAACATCATTGGTCATTTGGGTGATGCAAGTTAAAGCAATACTGAGATACCATCTCACTCCAGAAAGAATGGCTAACATCAAGAAGTCAGCAAGTAACAAATGCTGGAGGCATATGAGGAGAAAGGAAACTTCTGCGCTGTTGGTGGGAGCACAGACTGCTGCAACACTGTAGAAATCAGTATGGAGATGCCTTTAAAAGCTAGGACTTGAGATCGTATTCAAGCCAGCTATTCCCCGTGTGAGTATTTTCCTGAAGAACCAAAAACATCATACCACAGTGGTATACGTGCACCCATGTTTATATCAGTGAAATTTGTCATAGATAAATCCTGGAAACAATTCAGATACGCATCACCTTAAGAATGGATAAAGAATATGTGATATTTTAACACAATCAAATATTATTCAGTTATAAAACAGGATAAATTTGAGCCTTTTGTCTGTAAGTGGATATAACTAGATGATGCTTTCTTAGGTGAAATAAAACAGGCGTACATGTTCAAGTATCATATTGTCTCTTTACTATGAGAACCTGAAGAAGAAAATAAAATAAAAAGAGTACATTATATACTGGGAAAAGGGAATGAACTTGTTCAAAAGGAAAGATTTCCTGAGTTGCAGAGAACACAAGAGGAAATGTTGGGAAGAGATATAGCTATGCATGTAAACAGGATGCTTTGGACAACCTGCACTGAGGATTTCTGGTGGCCATTGGAAAAGAGCAGATAATCGTAGTTTGTTTTGCTTCCTTTTTTTCAATTGTTTCTCTTTTTTCTCTTTCTTAATTTCTCATATATTTCTTTCTTTTTTCTTTCAGCTGTATATGCATATATCTGGCAATATCAATTAATAACTGGTTGTAAGACAACACTGTACATTATGACAAATACTATAAAATTCATATTACTTTGCTAAATGAAATTCTGCATCACTAGTAATTTTTCTGTTTTAATATTATTTTGTACTCTATAAAGTAAAAAAATGATTTGTTGAAAGTAAGAAAAGCATACCATGTCAGAAAAATACAAACTTCTACAAGTGTTATTTATTTTAAGGAGACAAAAAACATTAAAAATGGTACCAAATTACTGAACAAGATGACATGAAATAAACAATGCTTGATCAGGCCAAATAACTCAGCAGATTAAAGCAACTGCAAGCAGGCACAAGGGCTTGAAGTTTGACCCCAGGGCCTGTTGTGCCAGCCCCACCCCTGGAGTACACTGAAAAGTCAATTGAGTGCATCCATGTTTATATCAGTGAAATTTGTCATAGATAAATTCTGGAAACAACTCAGATACGCATCACCTGAAGAATGGATAAAGAAGATGTGATATTTTAATACAACCCAATATTATTCAGTTATAAAACAGGATAAATTTGAGCCTGAGAGTGGTGGCACACACGTATAATCCCAGTTCTTGGGAGGCTGTAAACAGGCACATGACAACGAGTCTGATTTAGTAGTCAGACTGTGAACACCCTGTAGAACCTTCCCTAAAACAGAAAAAAAGATAAAGAGAATGTTTATTATATTTTATCTTCAAAGTAGTTGTTCAGATTACCAGATATAGTTGTGTAAAATTGATCAAATATAAGCATTGACTTCCTTTAAATGAACTAATAGAAATTAATAGTATAATTATCTTAGCTATCTTATGTATATGTCTGAAACTTTTCCCCCCTTACTTCTTTCCTCTTTTCCCCATCCCAGTTGCCCCTTCCTTTTGAGCATTTCCTTTGCAGTTCACTATATGTATTATACCTTTTCAATCTTTATTACTCTTTCAGTTTCTCACACTTGGGAGTATGATATTTAGACATGTTAGTCTGTTTTATTTCTCTTATGATTATGGTCTGAAGTTGCATTCATTTACCTATAAATATCCGGAGTTTATCTTTATTTATAAGATAGTGGTACTACGTTTATAACTAAGTAGTACTACATTCTATAAAATACCACATTTTTTTTTTATCCATTCCTTGGTTATGGACCTATGGGTTGCATCCTATATTTAGTTATGACAAATTATGCTACTATAAACATGAGTTCATGTAGATCACTATGGCATGACATTTATAATTCTTGTGCTAAGACACCCATCATGGGAATAGCTAGGTGCAATGGGCAATCTAGTCCTATTTTCCTGAGGTACCTCCACACCGATTTCCACAGTAGTTGCACCAGGCTACACTCCTACCAAAAGTAGAAAGGGGTTGTTTTTGCCCCACAGCCCCTCTGGTATTTGTTATTAGTTGGTTGCTTAATGAAAACCATTTTTTTCTAGACTGAGATGGAATATTTGTTGTTTTAATGTTCATTTCTCAGATGACCAATGAAGTTAAGAGTTTTTGTATATTTATCTGCCCTTTGCATTTCTTCATTTGAGAAGTCACTTGATGTCTTGTGTAAATATTTCAAGAGCAAATTTAGTGAAGTCATGAGGTTCATTCAAGGTGAACTTGGCCTCTATAACAAAAGTAGTTCAAAGTGATGGCCATTAAATTCCAGCTATCTATTAGTGTAGCAAACGCTGCTTGGGTAATTCTGATCATTGTGATTGCTGAACATTTATTTTCAACTTCTTCTCTAACAGTCCATAGTATAGTGGATTTTCCACGATATTCAGTATCATCTAGAGTTCCCCACAGATGAAAGTGTGCATGTGTGAAATCAAGACAATATGAACTTCATACAAACTTTTCTTTCTCTCCCTCCCTCATTCCTCGCTTCCTCCCTCCCTCCCTGTCTATTGGAAAAATTTATGCTAAAGTGCACGAATTAAATGTAGGTATTTTATTAATATGCACAATTTAAATAAAATGTGTCTGCCTATAAAAAGTGGCATAATAAGTAAACACACAAGTTCATGTCACACAAGATGGGCAAAATTTAATTTTTAGTTTTATTTCATATTTTAGAGGGACCTGATTTTTTCCAATAAGTAATTATACTTTTTTGCTGTTAAGAACTAAAGAAAAAGTCCAATAGAATTAGACATCACTTGATTTTTCTAGTTTTGTCTTTTTTTTTTTTGGCTGAACTGAGGATTGAACTTAGGGCCTTGCGCTTGCTAGGGAAGCTCTTATTTCACTGAGCCATCTTCCCAGCCTCCATTTCTCTAATTTTTACAAGTTGTTATTTGTTCCTTCTCTTACTATCCTTTCCTTGTGATAAACAACAAAAAAAAAAAGATCTAAAGAAGTCACATTTTGCATGGCTTAAGTGTATTTATGAAACTGGAGACTTTCTCTTTACAATAATTGCATATTTAAACCTCAATAAATAGTTTTATAGGCATAAATTACAGTATAATACAATGTTCCAAATATTTTTAAAATGATCTCTGATTTAATTGAAAAACTCTTTGAACTGAAAGCAACACAGCATAATGTAAACAGCACAGAGAAAAAGATAAGTATTTTGTAACAAAAAAGATAATGCTTCATAGCAAAATCATGTTATGAGTATTAATATAATAACAATCATCTTTAATACATAAACTAAGAATATGTGTGAATTTATTATCATATAGACACTACCCTTTAATTTTTTTACTGGAATCCATAATAAATGACTAAATAAGAAACAATCAAAAGGCTTAGATGAACAACAGAAAATCTTTTCTCTTTTTAGTAACTTCTGTGCCTACTTTAAACTGCTCATTTGTTTCATCAGCTAATCTCCAAACAGGGTGCACGTTCTTCCCTCTTTCAGAATTCTTTTGCAGAAGTTGAATTACTTCCTTGTCACCCCAGGCTAATGAGTACTTTATTTTCCTTTCCTGCATATTACTGGGAAAAACACAAGGAAAAAAAAAAAAAGAAGAAGAAGATTATCAGCTCATACTACTTGCTTAGCTGTCTGCATTTTAGTACTAGACGATGGAAGAATATCAGAGCACCCTTATATCGGCACAAAAGGCTCAGTGTTTGTGGCTGCACTCAGAGATCCCAAAATAGCATCGAGTAAGCAGCGACACACTGACGTGGTTGTGGCACTGAATGCACGTCTGCAGCGCAGGGCAACACGGCAGTTAGAAATATTCCTGAGGAGCCTGTGAGTCAACTAAGTGTGATCTCTCCTGCTATTCCTCCTGCAGTTCCTAAGAACTGTGAATTTCGATTTCCTTCAAAGTCCTGGAATTTGAAGACTTAACGGTGAGTGTGATACTGTACTGACTAGACAGGACCAAAAATTACTTTGGAAACTGGTGTTATTTTGTACTTTTAGAAGAAAGCATTTCTAAACAAGTTTGAAACCATGACATGTACACTGATTTTTTTTTTTTTTTTTCTCAAATAGGGGCAAAACTTCTTTTCATTGCTGCAGTGTTAGTTGAGAGAAAAGAACCTCGCAAAGTTGCTAATATTTTAAGATAATTTAAATTTTGCTCTCTTAGATAAATGGCTAGCTACGGTACATGGTTTTTCCTTCAAAATGCTATTTTAGTAACTTATCGTGTATTTACCTTTGTACTATCAGCTGTATGAATAGTGCTTTAAAATTTTAGTGCCACTGAGTATTTCTTCAAAGATAAATTGAACAAAATAAACATGAAACCATTTTTTTCTTTCACTTTACCACCTTTTGTTTTCTTTTGGCTATCAAACTTTCTATTATTCTTAACTGAAAAGTTTCAGTAAGAATTCTGTAGTAACTAAAATGTAGTAAAATCAAAATATTGAATACCATGATGAATATAAAGGAACACATGAATACATATTCCAGCCTGAAAACATATTTGAATATGCATTGTATCAATTATACATAATAGAAAACAATCAAATATAAATAATATATGATATAAATAAAGAAAATAAAAGAGATTTATGAATTACTTTTAGTTTGGTACATCTATTTTTACTTTGCTTATGAAATTTAATAAAATGTCAATAAGTTTAGTAGTGTTTAATCAGAATATATGAAATCACAGTAAATATTCAACAGTAAATATATTTTGTTCATGTAATTTAATATTTTTGTTCTAAAAAATCAATTTTGAGTTAATATCCTGCAAGAAAGATATTAAGATAAAACTTTTAGTTATTGTATTAATACATGTAAATGTTTTATTTACAGTATCAAATAAATTGTATTAGTATTGAAATATTATTTATTTTTTTCTTCAAATATTTTAAATTATCTCAAGTACAGAAACTTGTTATAACGTCCAACATAATATGCACATTTCTATATACGAAATGTAGTACCCAGATACTTGTTTCTTTTTATTTCTCTTTTTATTTTTTCTCAAGTGAAAAAATAATTAAAATTTAAAAGTTAATACTATTCAAAACTTTTAAATGGTTTATGTAATTTAGAGATAGCTTGACTTTTTCTACTTTACATGTATTTTCCATTTCACTAAATCTATATAATCACTGATGATTTCCCATCATTATTTACATTATGCCCGCAATTTACATCCTTACATTTTAGTAAGTTTTTATGTATGCACCTGTAAAATATTTCCATTTATTTATCCAAACACATACTTACATACACACTCATAAATCATTCTTAGTTTGTAGAATTCTTAAGATACGTGTCCACTCACATTTTTTATTTATTTATTTTTGTACTTTGGAACCTTTACATGGTACTCCTCCATAAGAACATTTTTAAATTAATATGATTAAATTACCACAAATAAAGATGCTTTAAGGTGATCCCTACTTTGAAAGTTTCATCATGACGTGTTTGAGGAAGATAAATATATGTAACTTTTAAAAAATGTTACACAACATATGTTTATCATGTGTATAATATTAAATCCGTTAATATGTAGAATTTTACATTTTATTAATTTATTAAAATGAAATTGTTTTATATGTCAAAAATATGAAGAACTGATCTGCATAAATTTATTCCATCCATAAAGAAGCTAGAGTCACCCCAGGAGTTTCTCATAATAGTATTGCTTACAATAAGTGATAATCCATAAGTAAACACAAATTGACACTATCTTTGAAACTCATAATCTTAGTATGTGTAGTTTTTTAATATTCATGTGTTTAAAACATCAAGTGACAGTGCTTAATATTTTTTGAGTAAGAAACCAATAGGAATAGATGTATTAACTCTTTTCCATAGTGTATCAATTTTTTATGCCATATATTCTCTAGATTTTATAGCAGCTATTTTCTTGTTTGAAGTTCCTGCTAACAAATAGAGGAAACCAAGGTTGTGCATTATCTTCCTCATTGTATATTATCTTCCAACATGCATAACTCCATTTTGTTATAATAGATTGAGTTTATAATAACTACGGATTACTCCAGCAATTTCATAATCTTTTCCATTTATGACAATTCCTCTTTGTGATAACTTGGGCTCCTTTGCCAAAGTGACTAAAACATTATTTGACACTGAAACAAAGCATAAGTCAGAGAATGTATAACCCAATAACATCGCTGCTAAGCGGAAACAGCAGAATTCTTTTTTCATAGCATAGCGAATCAATTTCCTTTCAAATAATGCATATGACCTTTTGAAGATAGTGATATAAATCATCAAAAGATACTGTTCTGTCTTTGAGTACTGTCCTACAATCTGTATTTTATGAATATTTTTGTCTGCATTTGCCAGATTAATTACTCATAATTACTTCCCAAATTATCAAAGCATATCATAAGATTAAAGAAAACCATGTAGTTTTCAGAAACTATATTGACATATCAAGTGAAATTTGAAATGCAGTTTTTGCAGTTAATTATCAACATACATCAATGCATTCACATTTTGTCTTTATTTGAATTCTAAGAAGTTACATAATAAAGAAAAGTTTTAGATTTTCAAGATAGGATAATAAAAGGGGGAATAATTTTGGTACTCAGGCATACCATAAAGTAATGTAGGTAATTTTTTTCCATGTGTAAAATTCAGAAATATCATTGCCTTGATAATCAGTAAACTATCTGCAAGTCACAAGAAATGAGGATGTCCGCATTTTTCTCCCATTAAGTCATACTACAGATAAATTGTATCAAAGGCTTTCTCATCTATTGGATTCCAAAAAATTTCTAGTGAAGCCTATGACATTCTCTTAGAAGACAGTACAATTATATATACAGACAAAGAAAACATGTAACTAGAAAAATAAAAATATGAGGCAAAAAGGATCTAGATACATCTCTGTTTGAAATTTGAGCAAAGTATTAATTCTTGTCAGTAAGCAATACTTCTTGCGAGTGCCTGAAATTGCTCTTTCAATGGTACACAAAATATGTCTTTGTAATGTTTGAGGAAAAGGAAAAATGATATAATATTTCACATTGAAACTACCTGTGTCTTTTTCTTTTAAATATGGCTTTTGGGTCCATATAATACATTAGGTATTTTAACTATAATTCTTTTTAACCAGTGCTTAAAATAAAATTGACTTGCAATTTACTTGTTAATAAATAGGAATACTATGTTCCTACACACCTATATTTATATGTACATGTATTTATTTAAAGGTATATATATTTTCAAATGTGTCTATGTATTCATATGACAGATTTCCCATTAATTTCTAGTAAATATGATATATTTCATAGAACTAGATTTAATACAGTTGCTTATATTACATGTGAATTTTTTTTTTTTTTTTTTTTGTGGCACTGGTTATTGAACTAAGGCACTTGTGCTTGTCAGGGAAGTGTGTATTCTACTGAGCCATATCCCCAGACCCTTTGATTTGAAAAATATTCAAAAATAAAAATTAATGTCATTGAATTTTTGTATGTATATATGTACATGTATATATCTTCATGAATTTCTAAGTTTATATTTGAAATCTAATTCTTAATTCAATTTATGATATTATGTAATATTTTATTTTAAAGGTAAGGAGATTTGATTTCTAGGGAAAGATAATACATATAAAATCATACTTGTGTGGTAAAATATTACAAGTTTACCAAGATAATAATTAATTGATCTCTGTAAAGCAAGTGAAGTTAAAATTAAAATATTTAAAAATAAGATGAGAAATTATTTCATGTGGTAATATCATTCATTAACAATCTCTCCTACACACTGAAAAGTAGAATTTTATTCATGTCACTTAATTTAAAACTATACAAAAATAGGCTCACCATGTTTCATTACAATCTCAAAAACTTGTGTATATCCTATAATAGTTTCTATACAAAAAAAAACTTCAATTTTTTTCTATGTGAATGTTTA
>PVKA01048562.1:0-13716 GCA_004027165.1 Ctenomys sociabilis
TAGTGAGTTATTCAAAGAAGTTGTCAACCATAGCCATTTACAGCTCAGCTTAATATTATAGCCCTGCCATGTATACTTCATTTTTATACTTTTCTGCTGGATGGTTAAGACCTAGATAAAGACTTATATACCAACACATGTACTTTATGTTTCTTATGTGGTCAGTGGAGCCCCCTCAGGGTTTATCTTGTAGTCCTGTATATTATTCTATAGTTCCTTTGTCTGTGTCATCCATGTGGATGAGTCACGGCCAACGCTTGACCAGTTTGCTCTCCGTGAGAGCCTGAGAGAAAGTTTTCACTCCATGTGACTCTCCTCAGGCACACTATAGAACTTCAATCTCTTTCCTCTGTGGCTCCATAATCTCCTTGTTCAGAAAATTTGGAGCTCAACTGAGTTTCATGATGTTGCAGTACAGGTTCTCCTATGTCCTGAGTCTTCGCTGACCTTAAAGGCTAGAGCTAAAATATTGGCTGGCCTTGTGGCTCTTCTATTTCTCCAACTCTGATTTGTGAACTTAGGTTGTTAACCATCCAGAAGAAAAGCTGTCCTTGATGTACCTGGTGTATTCCAGGCAGATTAGTTTATCCTGATTTACCTTTTGTCCCCCCCCCCCCAGTCAAGATAGAAAGACGGAGAATGCTTTTATAGATCTGGGCCTAGCAAAGTATCTCAGCTTACTGAGGGCAGATCTATGAAGTTTGAATTCATCTAGTTGTGCCTGGCTTGGTCTCGCTGCTGTGCTCAGCTTCTTTCTGCTGCAGCTCTTGGAAGTGAACCTGCTATGCCCCTCTGGCAAGATGTTCTTCTCCTGGATTAGTTGGGTGGTTCTGACCCCTAGCCTCTCTGCAGGGACTTCAGCTGCAGAGGTTCACACCAGGCCTGTGTGCCATGCCTTGGCTGGGTCTGGAGGGGTCCAGAGAGGAGGATAAAAGGACTCACTCACAAGTGGGCTCATCCTGGATCAAGAGGGATCCAGAGGGTGCAGGAGACCATGGGAGCTCTGACACACACACACCAGGCCTGGTTGGGTTCCAAAAATCCAACCTGTGTGTTTTAATTTGAGGCCATTAACTTGAGAAATATTACAGATAGGAATTGATTAATTCATCACATTGTGTTCATTCCCTGTTGAAGACTCCTTTGTTTTGCTTTTGCCTTTTAAAACTCTATTAGACTTGCTTGATATAGTTATTGCATCTGGGTCTTTGACTTTGAGAGTTTCACTGTAACTTAATGTTACATTCTTGAACATTTTCTAGAGTGTTAGTTTGGAGTTCATAAACCTCTTGAGCTGTTCTTTTTCATGAAATGATTTTCCTTCTTTATCTATTTTGAAGGAAGTTTGCCAGGTTACTAATCTGGGTTGGAAGTTTTTTGCATTTTAGTTGGATACTTCACTTTAAACTTTTGCCTTTAAAGTTTTTGTGGAGAATTCTACTGTAATTCTAATGACTTTACCATTACAATGATTTTCACTTTTTCTGATTCATTTCAAAATACATTGTATCATCAAATATTGATATAACCAAAATTTTAACTGAAGTATTTAAGGATAGAAACATTAGAAGACTATGTATATGTGATGAGTTTGAAGAGAGAAAAGTATTAGAATAAATAAATAATGTCTAAAATTGAAAAAATAATAATAATGATATAAGCATGTTATTCATAAAAATGGAGAAAATAATCTGTCAAAAGAGGTCAACTGTTGGGTCAATGGAGGGAAATGGAAATGAAGAGAAGAATGCTATGTGAAACACAAGTCTGGCACACAAAATGTTGCTTTGTGATAGAAGTTACAAAATGTCCATGTTCAAAAAGATTTTCTATATTTGACTCTTTATGCTAATTTTATTTTATATGAATTATCCCCTACTATTCTTCAAAAACAAATGGAACTGATGATTATTAAACAATATTCATTCAAAACAAAATAACATTATTCATTCAAAACAACAATATGGCAAAGCAGTTATTTCCATGGCCAACAAGCTGAGAGTCTGAAATAGTTGCAAACTAAAACTGAAAATGAGCGCTTCCCTGGAAAGCACAAGGGCCTGATTTCAATCCCTGATTCTGCAAAAAAAAAAAAAAATTAAAAATTAAACTAAAACTGAAAGCAATGCTCTAAGCAAGGCAACCATTTACTTAAAAAAAGCAAAAGGCAATAAATCAGAAATACCTCATTGATCACCTATACTCTCTAAGAAGACATTTCCTAACAGAATCTTGAAACATAGTGCTTTGAACCTAGAAGATTATAGCATACAAACCAACCTGGATGATGTATACAATCCCTGTAGAAGCATTGCAATTAATTTCATAAGCCTATTAGATCACTATGAATAGAGAAGAGTTTCAATTAATTTATTTCTTTATTTGCAGTGCTAGAGATGGAATCTCGGTCCTCATATATTATTCAAGGATTCTTCCATGGAACTACATTTTTAGCCTGAAATGCTGAAAAAGAATACCATCTATTTTTTAAATTATTAGATATATGTATAAGATCCCAGAGTCTTGGCTAAAATAATTCCAATAACCATTTCAAAAGAAATATTACCTGATAGAAAAACCTGAAGGTGAATGTTAATACTTTCTAGATAATATATTTTAAGAGTAATAAAACCAATGGTGATAATAAAACAATGATGTTACTTTTTTATACTTTTCAAATATATTTTCATGTCACTGTTATGGGAAGATTATCTTTGTACTCATAATTTAGCACCTCTTCCATAATTCCTAAGCATCTTTATTCTTTAATATGTCTGGTCTTACTGAAATTTTTTGCAAGCTGTACAAATATGGCACAGTATATAAATATGAAGATCATTTGATTATAAAAATCTCTTATTGCAACTAGACTCTGACAACTGAGAAAATTACTATATTAGTGTAATTTTTATTTAAAACAGTTTTACATAAACCAATATAACTTGAATGTTTAATAAAAGTAAGCTTATTAAAATTCATTTGTTTTTTTAAATTAATACTCAACATATTTAAATTAATATGGATAGTGGTTTTGCTGAAAATTGATTTAACGAAAACCTATACATTTGAATTTTTATTTACTGAAAATTATATCTTCAACTACCGACTTCCTATCTAGAAGCGTAATTACAATTTAATGAAGTTTGTATTTTGGGCTATGAATATAGCTTAAGGGTAAAATGTCTGCATGGCATGAACAAAGCCCAAGGTTACAGAAAAAAGAAATTTGTCCTCTATTTTCTCAGCACACATAAAGGTCTTTAAATAAAGTTTGAAAGTCTTTCTAATAAAATAATACAGTCAATAAACAGTTATTGAAAGTTAGCATGTTCTATTAAACTGTGTTCTCTATGACATTTACCAAATCTACCCTATCCCACGACGAAATGTAAATAGTAAGATGATGACATTCAAAAGAAAAGATAGATTTTTATTTAATATTGTGCTATACATAAATATAAATTACATATATTTTTAAAGCTGAAAAAAGCATTCAGCTTCTCAAATTCCTGAAAAAATTCCCTAACTCTGTGAAGAAAGAACATGTACAAAAAGGGCATATAATAAATGGTTTCCCTAAACAATCTTTCAATTTAAACCATTTATTCTTAAGCTATACATTTAAAAAATTATTCAAACTTTTTCATTTTATAGGTAAAAATGACATAAAAGAGTTGCAAAAGAGATTAGTACAGTTACAGTAATTACTACATTGCATATTGCTGTTTTTGTAGTAGTTATTCAGAATACAATATATAGGGACTGGTGAGATAGCTCAGTAGAATAAGCGCTTCCCTGCCATGTGCAAGGTCCTGAGTTCAATCCCCAGTTCTTCAAAAAAAAGAATAAAATATATAGGCATGAAATCTCATCCAGACAATATTAGCACAAGCCTTTCTTTCAATGAACTAAGAGAAACTAGCTGTACAACAACCTTAACCTTCTTGTGTACAAATATATTATTTTATCTTTTTTTCTTCTCTTTTTCCCTAATTACAGTTTGTCTCTTCTTTGGAGAAGTTTCTTCCTAATTCACAATATCTATTACACATTTTGGGTCTTATTTCCTCACTCAGTTTCCCATAGTAGAGAAACAATATGATGTTTACACATGTAAGTCTCATTTACTTCACTTGTGAGTATGGTCTCAAGTTGAGTGCTGCAACTGTAGAAGTGCTTCCCTTCTCACTTACATTAATCATTGAAAAACTCTTTCTTACAATCTTCCAGGAAATAATAGTTTGATTGCCTATAGCTTTTTAAGAAAAAGAAATAATGTACTTTATAACCAAGGTTTAAATTACTTGTGTAATGCAAACTGATTAATTCACATATGGAATCTTTGCTTGATATTACAAGACTGTTGCTAACAACCTTTTAACTTTGTTACACAGATGTGACTGTGGAAACACTTCATGGATCTATAAATGAAATTCTTTAAGCAAGCATAGTAAAATTCAAAGTTAACTCTTGTTGCATACATGTAAGTTAAAACTGGTAGTTTTAGGTCATTTTCCTTTTTTCATTGCTGTAATTGTACAATTTAGTGTACATAGTGTTTAAAGCTACAAACTAAAATCAAACTAGGCATGCAGTACCTTAAAGCCACAAATCATCATGTAGTATTTGTATAGACAACACGAGAAATTACATTATTTTACTTAATATTATTGAGGAGTATACCACAGATACTTGCATGAGACTTTTTTAAAATAAAGAATTTTTTAAGGTACAATGGATACTGTGAAAGGGAAAGAAATTTTCCAATGGGAAGGAAGAACTGGGATGGTGGAAAAGCTAAGAGAAAGAAAGAAGGCATCAGAATATATATGGAGAGAGAGAGAGAATAGCTCAAGTAATTGTGCTGCTGATTTCTGATGGTCCACTGAATGGAGCAGTTAATGCTTAAATTTTTTCTCTCTCCTTTTTATAATTTTTGACCAATTTACAGGTTTATATCTGGTAATCTGAACAACTAATTTGGAAACAACAATACACAATATAACAACATTATTGAATTCCTATCATATTGTTTGTAAAATTCTGTATCATTTCTATTTTTTTTTATTTTTTGTATTCTCTTTAAAAATCAAAAGGATTTTTTTTTCAAAAGGATTTTTAAAATAAGCTTTTAAAGAGGATATATGTTAGAGGTCTCTGTTAACTATAATAATCTTTGAATTAAATATATGTGAATAATCTTTGAAATATGAACAATCACTCTACTTGATAACAACCATTGAGGTTTCAAGGTGACCAGGACAATTTTATTTCATTTCACAGATTCTTTTCATTAGTTGCATATATTTAGAACTTAGACAATGCCAGGTATGATTTCTAATTATTTAGGTTGTCCCATGTCAGGAGTGCTGCCTCATCCAAACTGTGAAGGAGAAATCACCCTTTGTATCATTTATTCTTTGATTCCTTTTTCTCTTTGTTTACATCTTCTCCATTTCTTCCTTTTGCAAGTTGCTACCCTAATAATAAGCATTTCTAATGCTCATTCTTTTTCTCATACATTCAAGTTTAATATAATTATTTTTAAGTTTAATACTTAGGTATCTGTTTTGAGAAAATGTATATACTAAAAATAATTCTTAAAATCAAGAAAAAGAAATATCAAAAATGTTAAGCTATTTATGAGAAGACCACCTGCTTAGTAGATCTCTGGTTGTAGCCAAAGTCTATGCAGAAGGGAGAATTTATTTGAAATTAGAAAGGGAAGAGATAAGCATGTTGTTTTTACCTTTCTCTTGACTACTTATTTATTCTCCTGCCAGGAACTCTGGATTATGCTGATAGAGAAGATTCTAGAAGAGAGAGAGGACCTAATCTTATTCTGCTCCATACTCACTTCAATTCATTATCAAGACATGATCCTGAAGAATCAGTGTGGTTAACATTTATAGTAATCACCAGTCTCCCAGTCCCCTTTCTTTATTTGACATACATGAGTTAGCCAGTAATGCCCTTTGGTCCTGGCTAATTATGGTTATCTATTATGAGCAAGATCCTTATTTAGTTATAGGTGGATAACCAAATACATTGGTTAATACAAGCAAACTCTCTACCAAACATAGAACAAAGATGTATAAATTTTAGTAATTTGGTAGCTACTTGAGAAGCACAAGAAAACCTTCATCAGAGTTAGTTAGGGCATGCCAGGGAAGTGGATCCACCCTTGTGAGAGGGAAACCCAAAACCAATTTTCACCCTTATTTAATTCTAAAAAGGACATTGAAGCTCTAGTAAGCAACTCCTTGCCTGATTTTTCTTACCTGAGTCAGTTAAATTTTCTCATACATACAAGCTAAATTCAAGTTTTCTGATGCATTCCTATTAAGAATGTACTCTACATAATGCAGTATCAAATGAAAGAATTCAATCAAACTCAAACAACTTCAAGGTAGATACTGGGTGAAAGGAAGAATATTTGTATGCTCCATATATACAATATTATTTCTCAGGTCAAGAGTTCAAAATCAAGGTTCAGTATCTAGGTTTAGGTCTTCTAGCAAAGGTTGGGTAGTTAACATAAATGTCTTCATTGGCATCATGTACAGGTTTATGGGCTGAGATGGGCCTCCTGTAGTTGTTGGCTACCTACAAAGACAAATGTCAGCCAGTGTCAATAATTCACTGTATGTCAGTATCCAGTAAAAACATTCAACATAAATTACTTAATTCAATCATAAAATAAGTCAAATTGCAAGTAATTTCATAGAACATTTCCCTTATTATACTGAGTTTCTGTTATAAATCACATTCTCAATTTACAGGACCCTGAATGAGATGCAACATCAATCTAACCTAGTTTATTGGTACTCCACTATGCTATCAATTACCTGTTATGAGATAGAATCTCATCCAGCAATCATGGGCTATTTGAATAAGCAAAAGATCTCTGCTTTTTGTATGGAAAGTATAGTATGGTATGGTATGGTATGGTATGGTATGGTATGGTATGGTATGGTATGGTATAGTATAGTATAGTATAGTATAGTATAGTATAGTATAGTATAGTATAGTATAGTATAGTATAGTATAGTATAGTATAGTACAGAATTTTCCCCACTTCCCCCAATAATGTCTACTGAATAAATATCTTAAGAAATAAATATTGTAAAGTACAGTGTCCTAGCTTTTAAAAATGAGGAACTAAACACAATGAAAGATCTTAACAAAAGAGGCACTCTGTTTCAAAATGATGTTGCGTAATACTTAATCTTCTCTATCCTGATCAAATTACGTTAACCCACCTATATGTGACAAAAAAAAAAAAAAAAGGTTTAAAAAGACCAGATAGAGAGGAGAAAGAGACAGAGACAGAAAGAATGAGAAAAAGAGCATGAGTGGCAGAGAGAAAGCTAGACAGACAGAGAGTGGGGGAGAGAAAGAGAGAGAAAGAGAGACAGACAGACCAACAGACACAGACAGAGAGAGAGACAGAGATCTTTCATAATTTGGAAGTTAAAATGGTTTTGATGTTTTGATGAAAAAGGAAAATTCAAGTGTTTTGTTACATGTCTTAGCTGAAAAGCACAAAAGAAGCAAATATTCTATATCTATTAGAGTTCAACTTACTAATCATTATTCAAAATACCATTACTCTACAAAAGTCAAGACTTGTTGGGTATACAATGTAGACAGTTACAAAGAATCTTTGCCTCTTCAAAATTCATAGCAATGTGCTTATCTTTGGATTGATGTGAGAGAACAAACAGCTAAGCACAGAAAAAGCAATTAAAAATTGTAAAGGATGGAACACGATTATACTGTGTGCTAAGGTAGCACATGAATAAGACAAGTCTTCATGAATATGAAGTTTGTGAAGCAAAGCAAACCAGGAGTAAGTTAAGAATTTGTTTTAGTTCTTGTTTTCCAGAGCAGTTATTTATGTTCAAAAATTTGAGATGATCAGATATGAAGGTTTGATTTTTTCAGTACCTCACTTTTTAGCCATGCACAATTCAAGTACAGATAATTAAAATGAAGAAAAACTGACATAAATTTGAGAAGATGTTTGTCTTGGTCAGCTCATGCTATTGTAAAGAATACCACAGACTAAGAAGTTTGAATAACAGACAGTTACTTTCCATAATAACAGGTGCTTGAAGTCCAAGATCAAATTTCTGAGGTCTACTTCTTGACTTGGAGGTGGCCATCTGCTCCTTACATCCAGTCTTTTAGTGCAGAAAGCAAAAAAAGCAATCTCTCACATCTCTTCTAAAAAGGGTACTAATTTCACTTCCCAGAGACTAATACCCTCCCCAAAACCTCCTGCCAAGCTGGCACACTGGCCACTGGGATTTCACAATATCAGTTTTGGAGGAAAATGGTCTTTGATTCACATCAACATTTGATCATGAAATTTAAAAGCACTAAAGTAAACACTGAATTATAGTGAAGACAATGAACCTGAAAATAAACATCTTCATACTCAGAAAGAAGATTCTATTACATTAATTACATCATACAGGTAGAATGAGGGAGATATACTTCACTCATTAGACTCCTGCCACTGATGGAAAGTTCTTTAGTTTTATAATTTATCAATCATTAATTAATAAATTAATTCAAAGACAATAACTAATTTATGCTACATAGATGCTATGCTTCTGAGTCTTTTTACATACTTTTGATATTTATTTGTTTACTTATTTATTTATTTGGTAAAGGGTTTCACTGTACAGCTCTGACTAGTAGAGATCCTCCTGTCCCAGCCTCCTCAGCACTGGGATTACAGAAGTGCACCACCACACCCAGTTTCAGTGGCCAGCAGGGCATATGATTCTAGGGATTGACCCAGGTCCTTGTGCTTTCTAGGCAGGTGCTTAGACCACTGAGCTATTTCCCCAGCCCCTATGAGTCTATTTGTAATTTAGTATAACATAATCCTCCCAATAACTTTATGTAAAAAAAACATATGCTCTATAGGGAAGGGAATAGAGTTCCATAGAAAACTTTTCCTTCTCAGAACTTCATTATGTAACTTCACTTGAATATAAGATCATTGCAGATATAATTAATTTAGGTAATAGCATAGGTTATACAGGCATAAGTGGGAGGTGGCCCTTAGTTTCACCTGAACAACGTCTTTGGAAGAAAGGGAAGTAGACACAAGAGATATATCACATGAACACAAAAGCAGAGACGAGAGGATTTGCCAAGCAGGACAGTTAAGAATTGCAGACAGTTGCCAGAAGGTGCGAGAGCCTTGGGCAGATCTTACTCCAAAAGGACAGTCTCTTTGCACTCTGACACTCCAAAATCAGGACAGAATAGATTTTTGCTGTGCTCAACTTCCCAGATTATGTAATTTCTTACAGTAGCCCTAGAAAACATGACCTGATGGTTTGCTAATGCACAGTGTGGCTGCTATTATACCAGTACAACTGTACCTGTATTTATACTGATGTAAAGCAGTTTAGTGTCAAAAGGTATAATAAGAACAGTTCAAGTAACTGACACTTAAATTGCAAGCAGCTGCTTGGCCCAGTTATTGAAAGGAAAACAAGAAGTAAGATCTGTACCTGCAAACACAGACTTGGTAAGGCATTAATGAATCACAAAGAGGAAAAAAAACATAATAATCTCTAATGAACTCACTTTACTCTGCGCACCTGAGGAATTTTTGGCTGGAATATTTTTCAGTCTTCTCCTCCTCCTAAAATGCATATTCAAAACAGAATGTTAAGACACCGCACTCCCACATTAGTATCAGTGCCACAACTTTGATACCTCTGAGTTCCCAGTCCACCTGCACTTGCTGAATGTGTGGATGTGAGTGCCTGACTGCCCATGGCAGGTTCCTGCACGTGTGACCAGTATTCCATTGATGCGAATTTCTAACTTCTTTTCCCTCTCCCTACTTGCTCCACCGTGCTCACAGCTGTATGGCTGTCGAGTCATGTTTGTGATGGGTTATTACAGAAATGGCTTATAGTATTTTCCAAATAACCTGGGGCTTAGAGATTTATCATACTTGAAACAAAACTCATTTTTTTAATTTTTATTTTGCAGTACTAAAGATTGAATTTAGGACCTTGTATTTGCCAGGCAAGTGCTTATTCTACTGAGCTATCTCCCCAGCCCCACTTTAACTCATTTTAAATACCAACAATGCAACTTCCTGGATGGTAGTACTAATGAAGCTAAGTCCTATAAAATTGTATTGGTAACATTATGGATTATTTTATTCAGATTTCATCTAAACTCTACATTTAACAGATTAGGAATCAGATGTAAACAGGTAGAGTAGCTTGCCCAGAAACACAAAGTAGTAGTGTCAGGATTGAAACCCACAGTCCACCCTTCCCATCCGATATGACTTGGCTAGGCTAAATGGACCATCTGGAACCAACTAGATGAGATTCAACAATTCTTCACAGTTCTAAGGAAGCCTATAAAAATCTCACTTCTGGAGAAATGTCAGAAGAACAAATAAAAAAGCAGAAGAAAATAGGAAAATGTGATTGAATGGGAAAGAAAAAGTAACTATAACCAACTCTACGAAGAAAGTACAAGATCATGAATATCTCTTTTTCAGATTTCTAAAAAAAAGTCCTATTTAACAAACAAAAGAGCTAAGTTAGTTGCAAAAATGCAGGGTCCCCCCCTTTGGTTTTTGGATTTTAATATAAAGCTGTAATTCCTTCATAGAGATCTTGAAAACAAGAGTTTTTCTCCAAGGAAAGATAATTCGGTGATAGATATTGATTCTAGTGCTCTCTTTTAACTGCTTAAAATCCTTTCATTTCAATGCGATCTTATTGTATTCTATATGCATCTGTTTCTTTAAACCAGCTATTCCTTTTCTGTTTTTATTCTCTGTAAATTTATGGTGGAAGCATTTCTCAGTGTTTTATGTAAATTAAGTCTTTTACTCCTCAAAGGAATCCACAATGTGGCTGCTGTTACCATCTTTCATCTTTTATTAAATCATAATTTCCTGGACTGTCTTACATGTGCAGTTAATTAGTTAACTTTCTCTAATTGATCCCAGATCCCTTTGTGTGTTTGTCTGTGTGTGTGTGTGTGTGTGTGTATGTGTGTGTGTGTGTGTGTGTAAGGAATCCTGCAGTATACAATGTGATGAATATTAAAGGAACAGCGAGCTTTATGAGCCAGATGTTCTGTGTTTAACTTGCACTCTGCTATTTATTTGCTGAGTGATTTTTCACCTCTAAAGATCAGTCCTCCAATATGTAAATAAAAATCGTGCACATACTGAAGTCTGTTCTATGCTGACCAGGTGACTGTGTGTCTGGGACCAGTGTTTCTTTCAGCATGAACTTCTTTTTCAATGCTCAAAGCAGAAAAGTCTCAGGAAAACCAGAACACCACCTTTGCTGTGAACAGCAACAGCAAATACACAAATAAGTGTCCAAAATTTTTCTCACTGCATATTGAATTTTTCCGTATCACCAGCGGTGTCCACCTCCGTGACATCACAGTCCCTTGGATGCTGACTCATGATGCTCCAGGTCTTGGCCACACTCCCACACAAGTGTTCCTGTGCTGCTGTGTGAGAACAGCACACACAGAGACAGGCACTGGCCCCATCCTCCCTGGACACACAAGTCCCAGGAGCTGGGAATGCAGGAAGAACTTATTTCAGCCTCTACACAAGTCAGCGCATCTGATGCTGCAGAATTATTTTGAAAGATTGGTCAGACAGAGTTCCAGAGGAGCACTGCTAAAGTCTTTGGGTCATTTTTTTTTCCTTCAAAAAAGCTGAAATAACAATCATAACCCTAGACTAATGACAAAAGAAAAATAAAAGTGCTCCTTTCCTTTGTTGTGTTCACCCTAATTGTGCACTGGAGTCATAATCTTTTCATCACATTTAACCAAGCAGGACAATGTACCCTGAGTTCATGTCAGTCAGTCCTGTGAAGTCATGCACACGCCTGAAGACTGGCACGTCTCATCCAACCCTCAAGAGGCCCCACCCATCATGCATTCCCTCACTCACATACAGTTCCTGTCACCTCTGCCCTCTCTACTTATTTTATCAATCAAGGTGAGGCACTAAAGAAATCCTCAATGATGCAAATGCTTGAGGTCCTTACTTCAGTTTGCTAACTTCTCAGGAAAAGCCTTGAGAACAACTTCCAATGGAGAAAGGTAAAATGATGTCTCATGTTTCAGTTTAATTTGATACTTAGTGAGCATCCAATACAATAATTGTTCAGATTGGTGCTAAGCACTGCCAGACACAAAGCATGAACAAAATATAATCCCTACATGCCACAGAAGAGAAGAAAGTGTGAAAATGATTAACAACAAACTGTGATACAAGGAGTAACAGCTCAAGGGTGCAAAATGATGCCAGATAGTGACAACATATTTATTTATAGGGGCAGAAAAATAGGACAGATCTCAGGAATGGGGACAGATCCATCCCGCCCGCGCCCGCCCAGCCCCTGAGACCGGCCAGAGACAGCGCGGCCGACTCCACCATCCTGCTCCATCCCGCCCACGCCCGCCCAGCCCCTGAGACCGGCCAGAGACAGTGGCTGACTCCTGCGGCCTCCTGGATCCCACGCCAAGCTCTCCCAGCGAGAGCGAGTTTACAGGACTCACCAGGCTTCCCAGATCAGTGAGAGTGTGGTGAGTCTGAGGAAGAGCCTTTGGCTTCTACCCACACGCGCTTCGCGGATCCCTGTCCCCAACCCCTCCAAGCCAGTGACTGGCCTGAAACCTCAGGACCCACTCACCAACACCTCCCCGGATCCCCTGACCTAAAGCCCACTGATTGAGTGGGAATTTCCCTGATTCTCTGGGCATCAAAGGTCAGTGAGTGTAAAACCTCAGGCCCGTCATGTCTGAGATACATTTCCCAGGGATTAAGCTGCCCGTCACCTCCCGTGGCCAGGTGACAGCTCCAGGCACAATGTGCCAGAGAAACACTTCCAGGTGATTACTGGTCCCACCCCATAGCCCCAGACCCAGTGCAGGTCGGCCTGGAGTGAGAACTCCTAGCCTGCCACACCGGAGGGACATTTCTCAGCAATCCACGGTCCCACGCTATGGACCGAAACCCAGCACAGCCTGGCCTATGAGTGAGGGCTCCAGGCCCACTGCACCAGAGGGGCCTTTCCCAGCCTTCATGGGTTACGGCCTGTAGACCCAGACCCAGCACAAGCTGGCCGGCTCAGTACAGCCTACTCAGTGAATAAGATCATCCATTATCCTTTTGTGAGCCCAGAAAACCCACCAAAGCCCAGGCCCACCCACCTGGGGAACGCCCTGCCTGACACAGGAGGGCTGACCCCGGGAACCAACATAGCAGAACCAAAGGAGCTGCAGCAAAAAAGGAAGTGAACACAACAGCTAGACCCAGGATAGGCATACCTGGAAAATCTCAAGCTTAATAGACTGGCACCCGAATCTCATAGCAAGCTAAGGTTATAGCTGCACCAAAGCTCTACACCAAAGGTCAAAGACCAGTGCTATACAAAATGACAAAGAGAAGGGGAAAAATGCAATCCCAGACCTCGAGTCCATCGGGAAAGGCAGAGGACACTAGCTCAGCTGCAACGAATGAAGTAACAGATACAGCAGCAAAGGAACAACAGCAGAAAGCTATAGAGGAAATAAAACGAGAAGTAATTCCCCAATTTAAAAAAGAAATATTTGAATACATAGAATCTGAAATAAAGAATGAATTCCAGAAACACTGGGTGGAAAAACGATGCTCACCCAGAA
>PVKA01048563.1:0-13716 GCA_004027165.1 Ctenomys sociabilis
TTTTTTTAATACAAGGTCTCGCTACACAGCTTAAACTAATAATGATCTTCCTGTTTCAGACTCCCCAGCGCTGGTACTGCAGGCATGTGCCAACATGCATAGCTATGACTTACATTTTGTACCTCATTGAAGAGACTAATCTGTATTCATATACCATGCACACGCACACACACACACACACACACACACACACACACACACACACACGGGGAATTCGTTTTAGATGTCTATCCCAAATGGACTTTATGGGAATCTAGCTTTTTACTTTTAAAAGGCACTTATTTCAAAACTTTTTAAAAAAAATTTTTCCTACTGATTTTTTTTTTTTTTAGAGTAGCAGAATTTATTGGTAAAAATTTGGGGGAGGCAGCCAAATAACTCAGCGGATTAAAGCAGCTGCTTAACAAGACCCAAGGGGAATCATATCCCAAGGGCTGCCTTGCCGGGCCTGCCCCTTAGATATGGTGGGGTGCGTCTGCAATCCCAGGGTTTTGGAGGTTGTAAACAGGAGGATCGCTATGAATCTGATCTACACAGTGAGCTTGTCCTAAATACAAAAAAAAAAAAAAAAGTAAAAGGGGTTAGAACTAGATCCTGAGAGACAGGAAGGGTCCTGAATGGATCGCCTTGATCTTTTCTTTTACCAAGAAAAGACTGACATTGTTAAACAAGTTTAAAAATAATCACAATCATATCAAATAATTGTCTTTCAGTTTTTTCTCATTTTCCAAAATAACTTGTGAAATTTTACTCAGACTTTTATACTCTCGTGTGAATTTTAGAACCAACTATTCAAAATTTCTTTTCCCAAAACATTACCATTACTGGGACAGTAAAGGTAACTCTATTAACTTAATATTTTAGTTTTGAGGAACTGAATATTTTCAATATTAAATGTCAGGTTTCCAAACAAATGTTTTCTCATTAACTGAATTCTTTGTTAATGGTTGTTAGCATTAATATATAGATGTCTCTGTAGAGTTCACTTTCTTCATTTAACATTTACAACACCCTGAGTACTGTGCCATTTATCCGTTCATTGTCTACTTATGAAATGAGCATCAGATAAAATATTTAGACATGCTAATGAATATTTCGTGTCTGTTAATGAAGTATAGAGTACTGTGATGTGCAGTTACTATACTTCATGACTCTGGAGGCAAGAATATTTTTGTTAATATTCCCCTAGTGTTTCATTGTCACTTTCAGACAGTTTTTCTCTGTAAATACCTAAGACACAAGGAAAACTAACTGGAAACAAATTCTTGCTCCTCCTTTTTCCTAGACATGTGATCTCGAGTAATCACTAAGTATTATTCTTTACCTCAGTGTCCGCACCCATAAAACCAAAGTACAAAATACTTAACTTACAGATTTATCATGAGAAGAAAGAGTTAATAGAGAAAGTGGGTTTTAAAATATTAGGTAATTTATTACTATAATGTCTAGTAGAGGAATTTAACCTAAATATTTTCATATCTACCATTGATTTTATATATAATTTTTAAAATAAAATATTTTCCCTTTATTTTTCTATAAAAAAGTTCTAGTCATGGGGCTGGGGAGATAACTTGGCAGTCTGAGCACCTGCCTGGCAAGCACGAGGATGCAGGTTCCCTTCTTGGTACCACGTGCCAGGCCATGTTGGCCCCAGGCAGACCACCAAAACAGGGCATGGTGGCACACACTCAAAATCCCAGTGCTGGGGAGGGTGAGTCAGGAGAATGGCTATGAGCCCAAGCTCTGTAGCGAGGCCCTGCATAAGTAAATAGATAAATGAAAGATTAAATAGTAATAATAATAATAATTAGAATCATTTCAGATATTTTTCTGGGTCATAAGTTCAGTTTGTTTACATATTGGTGTGATTATAAGCTTATCCACTTTTTATGTGAAATATTTTTTTTTCCCCCAGGTGGTAACAGGAATCAAATTCAGGACATTGCACTTGCCAGGTAAGAACTTCTTCCACAATCTCCCCAGCCCCAATATATGAACTATCTTTAACATGGAGTATCATCTAAATTGCATAAATATCATGGGAATAACCAAAATACTGACTTCTTTTAGCTAAGTGATTTAGAAAAAGTCATGAATAATAGTTTAAAGCAGGGGCCAGGGAGATGGCTCAGTGGAATAAGTGCTTCCCTGGCAAGCACAAGTGCCTGAGTTCAATCCCTGGTTCCCCCATGAAAAATAAAAAAGTAGTTTAAAGCAGATAGTTATCTTACCAATTTTTAATATATAAATTCAAAAGGATGCAAATAAATACTAAGATAATATGAATAAAGGTACACTTTCTCTTTGCTTTAGTCCATAAATAGAAAAAGATGCACAATGCAATGCAGACTTCGGTACGTGGCATGAAAAATGAAAGCTTCATGGCACAGAAGAATTAATTAATGCTCTAAAAAATGGTACAATTTCTTTTTATAGAAACCTTGGCATGCTGAAAAGCCTTCAGTCTGATCAGAGCCTCTATAGCAGAATAGCGACAAACTCCAATGAAAGTATAATTATAGGCCTAGAATTCATATCTATATATTAATCATTCACTCTATGATGGAAAATGAAAGAAAACAGAACCACCTCTCTTTATGTTAGCATATAGCACATGCTCCATCATTGCTAATAATTTAAATAATATTTTTAATACTTCTTCAAGTATTAGCAACCAGATTTGAAGCCAAGTATATTAAATAATCTGCTCTAAAGTGTTCTAGATTGCTCTTCTCTTCTTAAATTGTTCAATGAATAGGAGATATACATCCAAAATATTATAACAAAATTAAGACATTTGTATTTCTTTCAGGTATTCGGATGAGCACTGTATTCTTACAACAACTTTAAATTGGCACTACTTCTATGATAATTTCTAAAACTATTAATTTTTACCAATTTGAGATATCATATTTTTATAAAAATGTAAGATTATTAAGTCCACGGCACAGCTAAGGAAAAAAGAAGTCAGGATTCAAACTCCTTTTATTAAAAGGTACTCTCTCCAATACCACAATAGCATACTAGCCACAAATCTTGTTGACTTTTAAATATGAATTAGCGTTTCAAAGAAAAGTATAGTCTACAGACAATTAGGGGCCTTTAAAACTATGTCAGATCTACTCATCCACAAAGAGGTAAGGCAGTATTTTTTAATAATACTAAAACATTGTTGGTCTTTGGTACTGCGAATTCATATGCACTAATAGTTCAAAATCCATGATTTACACAATTCTAGATCCATAAGCATAAAGTAATGGCACCAATTTTTGTACTAATAAATTGAGTTGTACTAATAAAATTGAGTTCTGTAGAACAACAAACTGGAAGTAAAAGGTAATCTAATTTTATTTATTTATGAATCAAAGTAAAAAAAAAAACTCTAGTTTTATTTGTCAGCAGCTATCATGAACACATGATATCAAGTATAATATTGAAGTGCTTAACAAACACATCCATTGTCATGAGCTTTACAGTTTTTGGAAAGTTCAAGACTTTGATGATGAAATCAGAAGTGAGAAAAGTACATGTAATTTAAATTCAAGTTATTTACAATGAAGTATATAAAAAATTGAGAATTCTGCAAAATGAAACAACATTTTCTAAAAGACAAATTGTGCCTAAAAGGTATATCCAAAGTCAAAGAGTGCCAATTTATTTTAATGTAATCAAGCACAAAAAGCTTAGAACCATTGCTTCAGAATCGTTTCTATCAGTTGGCCTTTACAAAAGTACTTCTTGTTTAGTTTTGATACATGTAATAACAAAAAAGTCTTATTCATGGAAAAATTGTATAATACTCATCAGTGTAATTAATTATTTGAAAAGACTTTCAGAATATGTGTTTGAGACCGGACTTTCTTTATATTCTGACCAAAGTAATATACTTTCAATACAGAGTAGATATTAGAATCCAAATGTCATGCGTTAACTAGATTTGTGAAAGACTACAATAAGGCTGATCTTCTTAACAATTTTCAGTTTCAAAATATTAGTTTTAAGACGAGGCACAGTGGCATGCACCTGTTATCCCAGCGCTTGCGGGGTTGAAAACAGAAGGATCACTATCAGTCTAAGCCATGTAGTGAGACCCCTTAGACCCTGTACTATGTACATTAAAAAAACTGGTTTTACACACACACACACACAGACACACACACACACAGACACACACACACAGACATACAGACACACACACACACACACACACACACACACACACACACACATACACAGCCTCTTCACACAGGTGTGGGCCTCAGCTTACCTGAAAGTTTTCTTAGTAAGGCCGACATGAATGCTACTTTCATTCTCTAGCACAGCAAATGAAGTAAAACAAGACAAAACCACTTCTCTTGATGTTCACATATAGTACATGTTTTATTGTTATTAATAATTTAAATAATATTTCCTTAAACTTCTTAGAGTATTAGGAGCGATATGTGAGTCGAGCTGGTTGGAAAGTGCTGCCTGAGGTGACTGCCACGCTACGCCACTTCCTGAGCTTGAGCATATGTTGTTATTGTTTTTCAACTGGAAATAGAAATTTTATTGGGTTTTTTTGGTAACAACTTTGCAGAAGACATTTCCTTTGAATCTGCTTCATGTGATTTCTAAACTGTTTTTAAACTTTCCCCCCGTGGTCCTTCCTGAGGTCTGACTTAGTTAGAAATATTATTCCTTCGATTCTTTTTTAGCTTTTTATTTCACACCAGTCCAAACTGTCATGAATTTTTCTCGATGTTTTCAATAAAATTCCTTTTAATAAAGTTAAAAAGGCTATGCTACTTCATATACACTTTTCTTAAAACATACTTCATTTTCTTTACTAATTTTTTGGAACTGGATTTTCTACTATATATTTTTTTCCTTTTAGTGGTGCTAGGAATTGAAGCCAAATCCCGATTTGCATTAGGCAAGCCATATGCTAGGCTTCTATTGTAATACTAATTCCAGTGAACTCTCTATAATCTGAAAAGGAATATAAATTTATGAAGTTCATTCTTAAAAGCACTTCTCCTAACTCTGATGACTGCTAACTTTTTGTCATTTTGTCAGACTTTTTTGTAGATTCTCAGTAGACATTAGTATATTTTAATTAGCAGCATAACCAATGAGCACACAGGCCATCATCTTACAAGAGGAAAAAACAAGAGAAGAGGTGGAAAGGAGGAGGAGAGAAGATTGCAGCCTCCAGATTTGTCTGAGGTTGGGACATCACTGGCCACTTGCCAGTCCGAGAGGGAAATCAATGCATTTTCTCTGACTTCTCTTTAGCACACCACACGGAGCTCAGTGTTAGCTAAATTATGATTCTTCAACTTTCATAACATTTTTGGGAAATGTTAATATCAATCTCAGTGTGCTGTTTCCAAGAAAATTTTGTGTTCTCTGAGCACTTTAAAAAAAATAGGACAGGAGCTGGGCATGGTGGCACATGCCTGTAATCCCAGCACTCGGGAGGCTGAGGCAGGAGGATTGTTGTGAGTTCAAGACCAGCCTGAGCTACAAAGTGAGCTTAAGGCCAGCCTGAACTGCATAGTGCGACCCTGTCTCAAAAAGACAAAAAAAAATAAAAAAAAATAAAAAATAGGACAGGGCCGGCCTGTTATCTCAGCTCATTAAAGCACCTGCTCCATCCACGGTGTGCATGCCAGCCTCACCCCTGGGGCGCTGAGATAGGGACTGGGACTGGGCGTGGTGGGGTATGGCTATAATCTGTAATCGCAGTTGTCATGCTTAGTTCATGTTCAGCCTGATCAATAAAATGAGACCCTATGTAAAAAACAACAACAGCGACACACACACACACACACACACACACACACACATGATTGTCAAAAGTTTTTCTAACTCATCTCTGTAGACTTCTCAGAGAGCTTGGATATAATATTCAAAACACCATAATTTCTTCATTCTTATTTTGGTCTATTCAAGCATTCAATGTTTTTCAGTACAATTTGATGACATTGCTTCAAGTTGCTCCTAAGAACATACAGGATGCTGGAGAGGAAGCAGTGTGTAAGATGAGTCACGGTGCACTGGGCATCTTAGTAGCTGTGTTCTTGCTTAACCACTTTTCCTTGTCTATGAGCTTGACTTATTGACTCATGTGTGTTGGATAGAATTTGGAGGAAGCAATGAAATGTCACTCTAGGTTCTAAGAACAGTCTCGGGGATGCTGTCACTCTCTCCTGAACTGCTTTCTAAGGGGAAGAAGCTTCCAGTTTAATGATATTTATGGCCTACCAGCAACTCACAAGCAAACTCAGAAGTGGCCCTCCTTTCCTACTCTTCTTGAATGGATCTTACAAATGAGAGAAAGGTCATGGGGCTTGAGAATTTTTGATACACCTGGAGCCATTGGATGACGGCTATGCCAAATCATCTAAACATTTGTTGTGTTCAATGGCAAAGTTTGGGGAATTTTTTTTTACATATTTTCAATATAGGCACTAGTGTGGATTTTCTTAGTGTAGGACCTGAATTTTATATTTCTTTCATTGCATGGTATAGAAGTTGTATCAATAATTTAGGAGCCAGCTGGAGAAAGACATAGGAAATGAACATGAAAATTCCAAATTCTCCCAGCAGTAACTAAAGCATTAATAATATTGAAGATAAGTCTTAATACCACATAGAAGTTACTAGGGTAGAAAGAGTACTAATCCTTGCAGAACTAAATGCTGTAACTATTTTTTGATAGTTTTGTAAAAAATGTGTCTTTTTTTTCAGTTACCATATCTCAACATATTCTTTATTGAATTCTGGTCCTGATGAATAGAACCCTAAATAGAATTAAAACTAACATTTATAAACATTAGCTGATAACAATGTAATATCCTTAGAGGAGTTATTCTTTCAGTAATAATAAAAATGATTCCTGGAGAATAAAACTACTTATTTATTTTTTTGGTTTGACCTATATTATGCGGCAATAATTAAACTCATTCAATAAGTCTCTTGCTCATCACTCAATTATGTGTTTAGGAAGTAGTGGCCATGTTTTAAATACACACATTGAAACCCAGAGTTGTAATAGCCTCCGCAGCAATGTCTCAGTTAATAAGTAATGAGCTGAGGAGCCCACTAATCGGGCAGATTTCAGATCACATTTAAATAAGGACAGTAAATTCTATTTTAGAATTAATGGGTCACTTATATAGTTTATTTCCCAAAGTATTGCAGAAAACGAGATTTGTGCAAGATTAAAATGCATTATATTGAAGTACAAAAAAGATAAATGTACTCTGATGTCAAGTGACTGAAAAATATTGGTTTATATACATTCAAATAGACTTTAATATTCTGAAATTTAACAACTGTCACAAAATCTACATTGCAAATAATTTTTCCTCTGTAAACTTCTCAAAGTATAACAAGCCTGAAATATAAGTGTAAAACTATATAAATAATAAGTGTATATAAAAAAGTTTTCACCCAATGAAATATCCACATTACACCACACAGATGAAGGAATAAAATCTTTCCCGCGATCCAGAAGGGTGCGCCACACCGCAGTCAATCTCCATCCTCCAGGCTCATGTAAACATCATCTTGTGTTTTATCATCATTTCATAAATCCAATAATATGGCTGCATTCTTTGGATCAGCATTATATTTGTGATGTCAGGCACTGTTTGTCTGGTATCGGATATCGAACTCAGGACCTTGCACTTGCCAGGGAGGTGCTTGTGCAGCTGAGCTGCATCCCTGGCTTTCTGCACTCTTAGAGTATACTTGCAGGCTATTCATTCCAGTTGCTACATAATACTTCAGGTCTGAATATACTACAACCTGTAAGTTCTAATATTGCAATGGAAATTTGAGAGTTTCTACAAGGAGACTAATGAGAAAATACACTTTGTGTGTGTCTCTTTTCATTGCAAATTATGTATTTTTTATGTATCTTTTGATTAATATACACAAGGGTAACTGATTAGACTATTAAGGTGTTTAGCTATTGCTATGGTGTCAAATCTTGAGGACACAAAAGTAGGCAGAGATTTCATAAACAAAACCCAGAATGCACAGAAACACTTCAAAGACCCAACAACAGGGATCTCATCTTACCAACAAGCTTTTGGACATCAAAAGAAACCACTAACAGAGTGAAAAGACAGCCCACAGATCAGGAAAGCATTTTAGCTAACTTTCCCTCAGACAAAGGACTTATATCCAGATCATATAAAGAACTGAAAATTCAACTTCCCCCTAATGAATGAAAAGAGCTAATTTTAAAAAGTAGGCATTCAAGATGAGCACATAATTCTTAGATGAAGAAATACAAATTCACAAATAAATATATATGAAAAGTCTGACATGATCAGTCATGAAAAAACAATGCAAGATTCCATCTCTCCCTAGAAAGACTGTCTACCGTCAAAAAATCAATATCAATTTCTGGAAGGGCTGTGGAGGAAAAATAACACTTTTCCACTGTTGGTGGGAGTATAGACTTGTACAGCCCATAAAATAAGTGTGGAGATTCCTCAAAAAACTAGGATTAAAGGTCTGATTTGACGCAATTTCTCCTCTTATGAGCATTTTCCTAGAAGAACTAATACCATCATACCACAGCAAAATAGGTGCACCCATGTTTATAGCAGCACAATTTGTCAGAGCTAAATCTTGGAAACAGTGCAAACACTCATCAACAGAGGAAAGGATACAAAAAATGTGGCACTTTTATATAATGGGGTACTACTGTGCCATAAAGAAGGATAAACTTAAAACTTTTATAGGGAAACTTTAGTATTTGAGCACTCTATATTCTGTGTAACTGAACCTTGTTCATCTTACATATAGCTTAGCAATTCCCTTCTACAAATATTCTGGTTCAGTCTAAATCTACAGTCCTTGTGGAACTGCATTTTCTGTGCTGACAGTGGGATTTAAGAATATTTTTATTTCTAGCTGGATATACAATTTATCCAGGAACTACTAGTTTTTCAAAAAAACATCCTCTAGTATTTCAAAGCAATCATTCTTGTTATGAATAGGGTGCATGTGGGTGGAAATCTTTCTGCAGTGTATGTTTCCTGTTTCTGTGTATAGCATTGTTCTGCTGCTGTATGCACTGCTGTATTTCCTGAATGTACCTTTGTAAATTAAGTCTTAATATCTGTTAGGGTATCAACCAGTTACATTTATGTTTGATGTTTATTGTCTTACAGTCAAGGTCTTTTGTGTGCGTATAAGCATTTAAAAAGGATACTGCCAATTGTCAAAAAAATACCTTCTGAAAATTTGATTAAAGTTGAACCTATTATATAAATCAATGTAAGAGAATTTATACATTGACAGCATTGGCTTCCATCATTAATGGCCATGTTTCATTTTAATGTTTATATCTTCGATGTCTCTCAGTAATATTTTACAGATTCCAAAACAGAGGTCTCATACAATGTTTTTTTTTACATGATTTATCGAACATGTGATGTTTTAATGCCACTGTAAATGGTATTCTTTGTGAATCATATTACTGCTGGCATCTAAAAGTACAATTTTATATATCAATTTGTAGCATAACAAGCTTGTAGTGAGCATATATTTCCCATTTGTTTGGGAGAAATCCTGGGTGAATAATATATCCTCCTAGAAACAAAGTTATTCTGGGAACTCACTCTCATTTCCCATGTCTTTTCCCATTTCTTTGTCATTTCTGACAGTATGCATGAGTACGCAATTCAGTTCTACATAAAAATAAACTAAAACACATCGTCTGAAGATAATCACAATTTTAATTCTGATGTTTATGTGTTTTTATTTCTCTTTTAATATTTAGGTCTTTAATCTACTTTTACCTTAGTTCAGTGTATATGGTGATAGACATGGATTTAATTTTAGTTTGGGGCATGTGGAGTTTTTCCAGAACCATTTATTAAAAAGGCCATCTTTCTTCCAGTAAATGTGCTCGGCCCATTTGTCAAAGGTAAGGTTGTTGAGTGTGGTTTTAGTCACATCTGCATCTTCTAATCTCTCTCAGGTCTGTGTTTTTGCTAATGCCGTACTGATTTTCTCACTGCAGCTTTATATTGTAACTTCAAATCAGGAATTGTAATGCTTCCTGCCTTGCCTTTGTTGGGCAGAATTGCCTTTACTATTCTAGGTCTTACCTGCTTCCAAATGAATTTTAGAAATGTTTTCTCTAAGTCTGTGAGGTATGCTGATGGTATGTTAATAGGGATTGTGTTAAATCTGTATAACCATTTTAAAAATATAACCATTTTCACAATGCTGGATCTTCAAATCCAAGAGCAGGTAATAACTTTCCATTTTCTGAAGTTCTCTTCAATATATTTTTCAGGCTATTGTAATTTTTACTATATAAATCATGCACATCCTTTGTTAGATTAATTCCTAAGCTTTTCTTTTCTTGTTATTTTATTTTTTTATTTTACTTTTGCTTTGGTGTGATTTCTCTAATTTTTCTCGCAGCAAGTTTGTTGTTTCTGTAGAGGAATGCTATTGATTTCTGGTTGTTGACTTCTTACCCTGCTATGCTACTGAATTTGTTTATTAATTCTAAGAGTCTCTTCATGGAGCTTTTGAGTCTTCTATATAGAGTACCATGCCCTCTGTGAATAATGATACTTTAACTTCTTCTTTTCCCATTCTTATTCTTTTCATTTATTTCTCATGCCTAGTGGCTCTGGATAATGTTTGTTACTTTGTTAACTAAAGTTTGTGAAATAGTTTTTCCATTTCATCCAAGTGGGTATTCTCTTTTGTTTCACTTTATATTCTACTTCTCCAAATATATGTTGTTGATAAACCTTTAATTTTTAAAAATCCTTAATTATTATTCTCAGGTTATGGGATCTGATATTATTAATATTCATTTTTCTTTTGTATTTTTCTTCCTTTATCTTGCTAACTTTAAAAAAAAAAATGGGGCTGGGGACATGGCACAGTGGGATAAGCTCTTCCCCAGCAAGCGCAAGGGCTAAAGTTCAATCCCTGGTTCCACCAAAATAAATAAATAAAAAGTTCTAGTAAAGTTTTATTAAACCAGTTTTAGTTTCACTAATTTTATTTATACATTATTATTAATTACTTTTTTTTCTGGCAGAACCAGGAATTGACCTCAGGCCCTTGCACTTGCCAGGAAAGTGCTTATTCCACTGAGCCATCTCCTAGCCCCTATTAATTGTTTTAATAATATCATTCTTTGTACTTATTTTGGTTATATTTACCCTCTGTCTTATGATTTTAAAAATGATTTTTAAAGGGATTTTTGAGGAGGAATTTAGGTTTATACTCTATTGTTCTAAAATTGTGCTTTCTACTAAGTATATGACATTTAATATATTATAATTTAATGCAAAATATTTCATGCAAAATATTTCACTTTTTCTGAAATTTATTTTTTATTTTTTTGGGAAATAAACATTGAAAATCAATTATATATTCTTAAATTGACCCAGCTGACTCATAAAATAAAGTAAAAATGAAAATTAATATGTTACAGTTAAAGTGTTTTTATTGTTTCCTATATTTGGTATCACTGCCATTTCTTTTCTAATATATAATCTGACATTAATTTCATGCAGCAAAATTTTGAGGACTTGTGCTGCTCATTTCTACAGTTTTCATGTGATTTTTTGCCAAAGTTAATTTTTATCTGGTATTATACTCTGGGCCTTTGAACGATTGATTTTTGCTTTTATTAATTTTATTGGGAAACAAATAGAAATGAGACAGTTTCAAAACCAATTAGTAGGAAAGTTTCAATAATTAATACATTACATTGTTGCCTTCATAGTGGTTATTCATAGTACAAGATTCAGACATGATATCCTGTCCAAACTATTAGAACAAATCTTTCTTCTCATTAAGAGAAAGTAACTGTAAATCTATCCTGTTTTGTATATATAGATACAAAATGGTCCCTCATTTGTATCCCTTTTTTTGTTTAGTTTTGTCAGAGATGGGTATTCTATTGCCATTTAAATATTGTAGGTATGTGAATTCAGCAAAATAATCCAATATAGTCTGTAGAGAGCTGCGAATAGCCGCGCCTGAAAGATGGTGCTGGCTTCCACCTTCCACCCCCGCTGGGTGAGTGCTCTCAGTGATAAACAACTCCATATATGGCTAAGGCTAAAGCTATGGCTCACTTCCACGTACCTGGACCTATTGGTGACGCCCACGTGGCCTTCCGGGATTGGACGCCCAGAAGGTATTTAGCTAAGAGCGGGCTTCCCCTCGAGGTAGTAGAAGAAGATTGTTCAAGGGTCCTGAATAAACTGCTGAAAGAAGAGTCTAGTGTTGCGTCTTCCTTGCTGGCGAGGTTGTGCGCTACAAGTGGTGGCACGCATGGGGAACGTGTTCCTGTGGTGCGGTCAACGACAGCTCAGAACTTTCTGCGGTCAGGGGGTGTACCGGTAAGTCCTCAGGTAAGTTGGGAATCCGCGACAAAAGTGGGGAATAATTTAAGTCCTCAGGTAAGTTGGGGATCCGCAACAAAAGCAGGGAATAAGTTGCTCTTCTCTGTAGTTAAAGAGAGAGCAGGATAAGACTCACTGACGAGCGGGTTTAAAGGTGAAAGTGAAAAGGATTTTTACCATGGGCGCTTCTTCTTCGCTCCCAATTTTTTTGGCTCTACAGGAGCTGTTAAGGCCAATTTGGAAGCTGATCCGAGGCTGCTTAGAGGACCGGCGTTGCAGTGAGGGAGTAGAGAGTGGGCGGGTAGCCCTAGAACAGTTACAGGAGGAAAGGTCCAAAAAAGCAGGCAGTAAAAGGGGGTCGAGAAGAGGAAAGGGCTTGTACCCCGATCTTCTTGAGTCAGAGCCTCCTGAGTCCACTGACTTAGAGGAGGATGACTTAGTGCTTGCTGAGGCAGTTAGGAGATTAAAGGTTAAAGAAAAAGGAAGTCGAGAGAAAAAGGAAGCGCTGGGCATAGAGGAGCCCTGCTGCTCCTCTCCAGAGTATAGGGCAGGGCCCTCGGCTCCACCACCTTATGGGGACAGTGGAGGAGGAGGTCATTCGGGGCATTCCTTTAATCCAGAAGTGTGGAGAACAGTAAGATTGGAACTCCCCCTAGCTTTCCCTGTATTTCAGGATGCCCAGGGAAATCGATATCAAGAACCCTTAGATTTTAAAGTGATAAAGTCCTTGGCCTAATCAATTAGAACCTATGGCATTAGAGCTTCCTTTACTATAGCCCAGGTGGAGGCCCTAAATAGACACTGTATGACACCTGGTGATTGGAGTGGCCTGGCTTGAGCATGCCTGAGCCCTGGTCAATACCTAGACTGGAGAGCTTTTCTAATTGAGTTCGCAGCCGAAGAGGCTGCTGCCAATCATATTAATTGGATTAGAGGATATTTAAAATTGGCCAATTACGAATTGAAGCCCCTTTATGATATCTTGCAAGGTGATTTGGCATTAAATTCTCCGAGACAATTAGATGAAAAGGCAAGAAAAGCTTTAAAGCTGGTAGAGGAGCGGCTACAGGATGCTTTTCTGTATAGAGTATAGGAAAATGGGAAGATTACCTTATGCATTCTACTGACCTCTTGCCAGCCTACAGGGTTATTGTGGCAAGAGGGACCGCTATTGTGGATTCATCCAAAGATTTCACCAGCCAAATCAATTGAGTACTATCCTGCCGCTGTGGCTGCCTTAGCCCTGTGTGGGATACAACAAGCCATCCAGTTTTTCGGGATTGCTCCTGTCTCTGTCATTGTGCCTTACACTGCCAATCAAGTC
>PVKA01048564.1:0-13715 GCA_004027165.1 Ctenomys sociabilis
AGATTTGTACTAATAGTGTTTGGACAGGATATCATGTCTACATCTTGTACTATGAATAAATATTACAAAGACAACAATATGCAATGTATTAATTGTTGTAAGTCTCCTACCAACCTGTTTTGAAGCTGTCTCATTGCAACTTTTTTCTCAGTAAAATTAATAAAAAAAGATAGGTAATACAAACAGGGAGATAGAGCTTTTGCAAAAGGATAAGGGAACAAGAGGTAGAAGAACTAAGATATGATACATACATGCACCTACTTCCCATTATGAATATAATCATTGTACACTGGAAACATTTACTAATAAAAACGTAAATTTAAAAAACGGTCCTCAGATCTATCCAGAGCCAAGCTCAGATGCTCTCTCCAAATTTGTTCAATTCTTTTTCTAATTAGATTTGTCATCTTTATCCTACTATGCATATGTAAATTTTTAGAGACATCTGGGAGGGCCAGCCAGATAGCTCAGCAGATTAAAGTGACCCAAGCCAGGGAGATAGCTCAGTAGAATAAGTGCTTGCCTGGCAAGTGCAGGATCCTGAGTTCAATCCCTGGTACCAATAAATAAATAAATAAATAAATAAGTGCCTGTTTAGGCAGACACAGGGACCGACATTCAATCCCCTGCACGCTGTGCTGGCCCAGACTGAGACAGCAGCTGCGACGGGGCTAGGCGGTGTGCACCTGTAACCCCAGCGCTGGGGAGCTGAGAACTGGAGGAGCACTGCAAGTCCAAGCTGCAGAGCGGGAGCCTGTAGACCATGTGCTAAATACATAAATAGAAGTAAATAATAAAGACATCTGGGAACACCACACCGAGAAAGGCACACCGAGAAAGTCTCACCCTCCACAGCCCCTGAGCCCATCTCCCTGCATTGCCCTGCAGCCTCCGTCCTGATGTCAGACTTGTTCAAGCTGAGCATGCGCATTAACATGATGTCAGACTTGTTCAAGCTGAGCATGCGCATTAACATGACCTCTGGGCCAGCACTGCGGACCAAAGCCCACAGAGCAAGCCACTGCCACGTTTCTTTCTCACTTTATGGCTGTAGTGTACAGCCCCGGGCTCCAGTTTTGGGTCCAGTCTAACATCCTAGCACAGCACTGTCACACCTCTGGCATGTGCATCTTTATCCCCGTCCGGTCTGCTTGCTGCGGGCAGGCTCTCCCACAGCCTGGGCCCTGCTGGCCTGGCTTCCTAAGCCTGTGTTCCCTCCCTGTGAGCTTGCTTTTGGGTCTGAACATCCCTGCCTTCCTTGGCAGTGAGTTTGGCAGCTGCCCGGTGGAGGGAGCAGGCTGTGTATGGGGACTCCCTGGCTGCGTTGACGCTGTGTCTTCCCTAGCGGGACTGTTCCTTGGAGAGGCTGGCACTCCAGCCAGGGTAGGCCTGTGCTTTCTGAAGGCTTGCAGGTCGCTCTGTCTGCACCTAGGTCTGGGCTGCCAGCAGTGTGGTCCGCATCACAGGTCTCAAGCCCTGAGACCCTAAGCCTTTACAGTCCCCTTGTGTGTTCCCTGCTGTGCTTTCTGGACGCTCTCTGAGGCATCTTGGTCTGGCTCTGGAGTTTCCCAAAAGCCACTCTCACCATTTTTATTTTTCTATGTCTTTCTCCTACTTGTGGAGATTTTCAATTTTATTTCCTGGTCTCGGATGCAGGACTCCTGCCTCCTGCGCCTGTTCTAACTTCTAGGACCTGCAGGGCTTTCAAGTGTCCCTGACACCAATGTGTGCACTGTAGTTGCTGCTGGCTGGGTTCGGGCCAGCTTCGGGGCCCATGCGGGTGCCGGCTGGGTGGCAAGGGTGAGGGGCTGTGGCTGTCATCACCCCTGTCCCATGGGTGCAGGATTATTCCCCCCTTTCCCCTTCAATGAGTTCTTAAAACACGACTTCCTGTTCCACAGCAGACTTGGAATGCTGTCCTAAAAATTCTGCTCTGGAGTTCACCTTTCACATTAATTGATGCTTAAAGAAGAGTGTATTTTTTCTCAGGCTGCTGAGTAATGAAACCCTCTGTGCTGGCAGGCAGCCCACATTTTACCACTAACTGCAGTCCTGCCTCGTGGCTGGCCGAGGGCATCCTCCTGTGATCAGGCTGCACTGGGACAGAGTAGGCAGACGACCTTCTGTCCCGCAGCAGCTGCTGCCAAAGGCATCTATGGCTCACAGCTCCACTAACCATGAAGAGTAAACAGGTTAGTTTATGCAGCTGATTCACGCGGGGGCTGCAATGTCTGACTGGGAATTCAATTCACACTTCCTAGGAAGCTGGTGGAGCCAGCACTGGGGAGTTCCTGTGGCCTCAAACAGGGGCCACACTCCAGGGTTCCATACCCTTGAAGGTGGGTGAGCAGATCTGGTCACTGGCAAGGCCCCTGAGCTTCCCAATGACCTCGCAGAGGCAGGAGGCCAGCTTCTGCTCAGACTCCTGCTCAACTGGCTGAGCCTCCAGACACACAACCCCTTGAGGGGTAGGCAGTCACCCAAACTGCTTCCCACATGGCCAGCTGAGCCACAGGGACATTTACAGGCTGCTTGTGGGAGGGTGTGGACGGAGCATCAGGACTCCCAGGTCCCAAGACACTCACTGCAGCCAGTGTAGGCAGGGCCCATTCAAGCATCTTTCCATTCTTGAGAATTTTCAATACATTAAGCACTGAAATGTAGAATGACTCAGAAAACCCTTCATTTTTTATTTTTCATTTACTTATTTTAAAATTAATTTTATTGAGTAACAAATAGCAATGAAGCAATTTCAAAACCAATTAGTGGGATAGTTTCAATAATTAATACACTGCATGTTGCTGTTGTCTTAGCGGTTATTCATAGTACAAGAGACAGACATGATATCCTGTCCAAACACTATTAGTACAAATCTTTCTTCTCATTGAATTAAGAGAAAGCTGTATATCTATCTAGCCCTTCAAGGTCAGTGAGGACATAGGCGAACCTGTACGGTAACATCCTATAACTCAGTGATGTCCCAAATTTTCTGATCACGGAGATTATAAGGCCACAGACGAAAGTGACTGATGATGTACAGTGTGCCTAAGGAGAGTCACATGCAGAGAAAACATTCTTCAGGCTTTCACAGAGAGCGAATTGGTCAAGCAATGGCCGTGACTCATCCACAAGGATGACACTGACAAAGCATCTACAAAGTGTGGTACAGGGTTTCAGAGTAGATCCTGAGGGGACTTAACTGATATTGTCAGACGCAGAAGTTATAATTCTTGTTCTGTAGGTCTTGCTTTATCTTGATCTTCACCATCCAGCAGAAAAGTATAAACATGAGGTATAAAAAGTAAAACCATACCAATATACTAAACTGTAAAAGGCTCAAGTCAAGAACTTCTGACATTGACAGTCCTACAGATAACCCGCTACTATTATGGACTACTGGACTATTGGATTATTTTACTGAATTCACACACCTACAATATTTAAATGGCAATGGACTATCCATCTCTGACAAAACTAAAAAAAAACAGGTGATACAAATGAAGGACCTTCATTTTTTTAGAAGAATAAAAATAGCTTGTTGTTTTTGTTACAGAATTAGTGACTATGTGGCTGGACAAGCCGTGCCAACTGCAGAGGGGCTGTCAACTCCAGTGCAGCAGGCAGCATGGCCCTGGGCTAGCCCTGCTTGGCCCTGCCTGGCACATGGGAGCCCAGGTTTGCCCTCACGGTGTGGCACGCAGCACACGTTGCCTATGGTACGAGGCAGGCTGACCAGCACGCCATGGCAGCTGCCTGGGTGGGGCGGCGTCTCACGCCCACACCCATCTCCCCTGGGCGTTATCACCTGTCACTTCTAGGGCCAAAGTGCACCTCCTCGGCCATCTCAGAGGCAGCATTCAGCTCAGCTCCTAATTCCCTTCCCCATGAAAACAAGACACCCATGTCTCGGTAACGCACCTACATTTGCTGTGTGACTGCTCCAAAGGGAGCGGGTATGTGCTGGAGGAGCTTTCTGTGTGCTACGGGCCTCAGGGGCCTCCACGTGGACTCCTAGAAGTACGATCCCCAGGTGAGCAGCCGTGCCCATGTGCAAATGTGATGGCTTTCTCCAGTGCAGTATCGCTCGGTTGCAATGCATGGCGGACCTGGAAGGCGTTATGCTGTCTGACATAAGCCGGATATGATGGGCAGGGTCTACATGCGGAGTTCACAGGAGGGCACCAGGGACCAGTGGTCACCAGAGCCTGCTGGGAGGGCTTCTGTGGTTTGTACTACCAGAATGGAACACCGAAGGATGACAAGTGATGGAGGACAGGTTCTGGGCCTTGCAGGGCAGAAACAACATGGGGCAAGGGCATGTGGAGGAGAGGTGGAACACCATGGCAGCCAGAAAGCAGGGGACGGGCAAGGGGCAGGGACCAGCCACCTCCTTCCCAGGTGCACCCCGAATCCCACATCCTTGACTGAGCCCACATCCCGAGGCCCTTGTGACTCGGCTGCCTCCCAGCCCCCACTGAACAGCTGCACAGTGGTCATGCCCTGGACACCGAGTCTTGGGGGACACTGACATTTAATCCATCACAGAGGGAGATGTGGCCACTTGCAAGCTCAAGAGGAACAAGTTCTGCAACATAAGGACCAAGGAGATGAGGCAGGAGTGTTACTAACCTGACGCCAGACTGGGACACAGTGGAGGCATCTGTCTAGTCCCACACTCTGTGCGTGGAAAATTGCCCAGCTGACCTGATGACACGGTTAATATGCAAACATCAAACACGAGTGAGCGCATTTTTCCAGGCCTGTGCTAATTTAGCTATTGCTAGTCTCTGGCAATCTGACAGATAAACAATGGGTTCTTAGTTCAACATGTATCAGCAGCTGCTGTGAAGCTGGAAGTCACGCAGATCACGACAGCATGTGCCTCCTCTTTCCCATCCTAGCACTTCTATTTCTTTTTCTGGATCTAACCTAGAACCTTCACACTGAGCTATATTCCCAGCCTTTATTTTTATTTTTGTATTTTAAGGCGGGGTCTCACTAAGTTACCAAGTAGCTCAGGTTTACTTAGTAAAGTAGCTCAGGCGATCCTCCTGCCTCAGCCCCCTAGAGTGTTGGTGCCTCAGCCTGCCCACAAGCCGCCTTCCTGGTTTGCTGGCAATTTGCCTGTTATTCACCCAGATCCTTTCCAGAGCTCCTTGTCACATTGTCTGGATGGGGAAACACAGGAGGTCTGGATGCTGTCTCAAGAGGAAGCCTCCCTGACAGGCCTTCTGCACAGGTTGTCTCCCACATGGATGGTGAGTCACGAGAAGAGCGGTGCTTTTCCAAAAGCAACAGCTTAGTTTAGGGCAGTTGTGGCCACCAGAGCGTTTCTGCTAGAACTTGCAATTTCATCTCATCGTTTCTGAGGCAAGCTGCCCTCATTAACCAGGTGCAGCTAATTTGCAATGAAGGCAGCAAGAACGCTGAGCTGTGTCCTTGCCAGAAGCTGAGCATCTGTATGTCAGGGACGTATGCACTGGCCTGCAGAAGGCCCTGCTTCTCTGCTGTCCCGTGAGTGCTATCCACATGCTCATGCCTGTCCACTGAAGGTGTCCGCAAGCGGCTGCATGGCAAGGCAGGGACGGCAAGAAGACTGGAAGGACCAAGGGGGCGGCTCCTGCAGCCATGGGGCAGGCTGGGAGCCCAGCATGGCTCAGAGCAGGGACAGCGCGGTGTCTTCTCCCCCTTCCTGATGGCAGGGTGGGAGCCAAGCTCCTGGCTCCGACTCTGACCTCTCAGCTCAGGGCCTGGGGACTGTGGTGGCCCAGGACTCGCCCCAACCTCTGCACCTAGCCCCGTGGTCATCACGCTCGGGGAAACACAGAAACCCTTTAGCTCCTCCATTTCCAGTCAAGCCCCGGATATAAAAATGGAGCTCAGCTGCAGGAACACCGAGCGAGGTGCTAGGCCCGGCCCTGTTGCCTGGCAGTGTCCAGGCCACCAGCCGACGCTCACGTTGCCCGGTGTCCATGCCCCGAGGCCAGGGATGTGCCTGGCTACCTGAGTGGATGCCTGCCAGGCACTGGGACCTTGGGAGAATTGGAGGGGACCAGGAAAAACCACTCTACTTTTCTCACCCCACCACTGTGGCCGGGCCCTGGGTGCGGACAGATGGCAGAGAGACGTGCACTGTGCCTGCGCCCTCAGAGCCTGCCTGAGCCCGGGAAGCCAGGAACACACAGGGAACAATTAGAGAGAAAAGAGCCAGTCCAAGCCAGTTGTCCTTGCAGTGACAGTGGCTGGTGACGGCAGCCGAAACAGAAGCAGCTGACTCACGGTGCTTGCTGTCGCCAGTGAGGCCTGGCACATGGCTCCCAAACACAGTCTAGTTTATCAGTTAATGGAAGGCAGAAGCGCAGAATTGCTACGCCTACTCCTGTGTGATTTCCACTTCTGTCTCAGGTCTTTCAAAGTGCAAAGAGACCATAAAGATGGAGAGGCCCTTTGGGTCCAACCAGCAGGAAAACTGTGACAAAGTGTGAGGGAGGGGTCTGGACTGTCACTGAGACAGACAGATATAGAGAGACAGAGGCACAGGTACAGAAAGACACAGAGAGGGAGGTAGAGAGAGAGAGAGAGACAGATAGACACAGAGATGGGGCAGACAGACAAAGAGTGACAAAGACAGAAACAGAGAGATAGGGACAGAGACAGAGATACAGACACAGATACAGAGACACAGAAGGAGACAGGGACAGACAGGCACAGAGATGGGGCAGAGACAGACAAAGACAGAGTGACAAATAGACAGAGACAGTGAGAGAGACAGAGACACAGAGAGGGAAACAGACAGAGACAAAGACAAAGACAGACACAGAAAGGGAGACAGAGAGACACACAGACAGAGACAGGGATGGAGACAGAGACAAAAGTGCCCGAGATAGCACTTGGCTGTCTGGCCCATACCTGGGACCTGGAGACCTGACCTTTGGTGCTGACCTCTGAGGAGCCATGAAGAACCAGCCCTGCTGGGCACAGCTACTTTTCTGCTCCAGTTTTAGGGGAGCAGCTGGCCAGACTTGTCTGTCCCTGGGTGGTAGAGCTGCAAACACATGTGGAAATGGCCAGGTAAACTTTGCAGCCACCAAGTGTCTGGAGAGGAGAGGTGGGCTGCCATCGTCACACCTAGAGGCCTCCCAGCAGGCCAGGCCAGGACTGGGCCAGCAGACCATGGCAAAGCCACCCGGGAGGGGAAGGGTGGGCAACCTGGGTGTAAGACAGAAGCCACACGATGCGCTCAGTCCCTGAACTCAGGACTCAGCACCATGTTTACCCTCATACACTACAATGTCCACGACTCACTGGGCACCAGGCACCTTCCCCTCCTTTTCCGCTCAGGCTTATACACACTGGGAATAACAGATAGGGCCTTTGCAGACCAAGCTGCTGCACAGGGAGCCCCGTGTGTGACCCTTGTACCTGGCCTTTGCTGCAGTGCATTGTCCTGCAAGTGTCCACAAGGATGTGTTGCCCTGTACCCCATGGCATTGCCATAGAAACCTTAGTCACTTCCTTGTCCGGGGCACAACACACCTGGCACCAATAATTTAATGCAGGCAGGCTTACTTTGTTCATGGTTTTCAGTCCATGGGCAGCTTTCTCTGAGGCAGGAAGGGTGCCTTAGAGGGGGTGGTGTGTCCTGGGGGAGAGCTGCTCTGGTTGTGGGGTCAGGAAGCAGAGAACAGGGGGCAGGTGCAGGGGAGATGTGGCCCTTCCTGGTCATAGCTCAGTGACTGCCTCCCCCAGCCAGGCCCCACCTAGCAATGCATTCAGCTGCTAAGCTCATGGCAGCATGAATGCATATGAGAGTGCAGGGCTCCATGGCCCAGAATCCACGGGACAGCATAAGCACACTGGCTACCTTAGGAGACACAGTCTTTGGGGAGCCCAAGAGGTAGATGTGACCCTAAGGGTAGACTAGGGCCCAGTGTGAGGACATGGAGCAGGGCTTCGGAGACATCTGGCCTTCCACTCCTCCATCGTAACCACACTCAGCCTCTAGGGGTGGGAACAAAGAGCTATGTGGGCTGGGGGTCTTTGTTACAGCAGCTAGAGCTGACCGATACATTCAGTTTGAAAACTTGGGCCAATGGCCATCTGGATTCCAGCCCAGTCAGCTCTGGAGTTCTAAAGCTATGGCCAGAGGCCTTGGAGTTCCTTAAGCACTGGAGCTCAGTGCCCAGGGACACATGTGGATGTGGCAACATCACCTGGAACCAAGAACATAGCATTGTCTGACTAGAAAACGCAGCAACAGCTGAGTCTGAAGTGAAAGCGTGTCCGAGCACTGAGAACACGCCTAGGGTCAGTGATGCCCGGCCAGGCCAGCAGAGCTGCTGTGCTCCTCTGGGTTGCTGGAACCACCCAGTAACAGGGTAACTCCGCAGCCTGTCACCTAGCTCATGCCAAAGACAGAGAGCAAAGGAACTGATGTGTGGCACAGGCTCATAAATATCTTAGTCATTTTGAAAGATTTTCATTGTCTATTTTCAATCAACAACCCTCCCAAAACAGGCCCACACTTCATTCATGGAGGCCTGAGCCCATGCGTGTTCCATAAATATCAGCCAGACAGTGATCCCTATATTCCATGTTCTTGTAGGGGTGTTTCAGGTGGCAGCTCCTGGTTTGGAAGCAGCTCAAAAGCCTGCTGGGGACCCTAGTGTGTCCCCAGGGCTCTGAGAGAGGTCACATTTAAATAAATAAGGCTATAATCCATACTCCTCCCAAAGGGCGTGGTGGCAGGAGGAAGCAGCTGTGCCTATTGGCTGCAGGGACTTCCACAGATAAGCACGGCACGCTGGGCTGGCAGCACCCATGCAGTCTGAGAGCCTCTCCCCCACAGGTGTATGTTAAATGACTCCTACCTAGACACAGGCTAAGGAGGCAACTTTCTATTTCTGATTAAAATGTGATGCTTAATCCACATACACTGTCAGTCCTTGGACCCCAAACTCTTTTGGGTCACGGTAAAAAATGCACACACAATAGCAAGCAGTTCTGGAGCAGTGTTAAATGAGACATGCACTAATCCCCTTGTTGCAGGCCGAAATACAGTGTAGCCACCAAGCACAGCCACCAAAATTAGCCTCTGAGGCCTCTTCCTTGGCCACGTGTGGTGCCTTTGAGAGCAGTTGTGAGAGGGGTGACAGTGATGCCCTGCCCTGTGCCATCCCATAGAGTGGCCTTTGGGCTTCAGTTCCCAGAGGTGAGGCAGGAGACGAGGGTGTGCAGAGCTGGGAGCTGGTCTGGCCTGCTCATCCCCAAGCGCCGGGATCCACACAGCAGAGTTCCCAAGGCCCTGTGTGGCCTTTGCAGGAGAACTCAGGCAGGCTTCTGATGGGCAGCGAAGCCCCACTGCCCTCTGCCCAGCTCAGGCATTTGGCTCTAGGCCACTGCAGATCTGAGGCATAGCAGTGTCCCAGTAGGGTGGAGGGACTGACCTGTCCAGTGCTGTAGCCATTTCAGAGCTTCTCCTCTCTCTACATTCTCTGTACCTGCCCCTTATCATCATGTATTCTGAATAGGCCTGTTACAGAGCTGGGACCCAAGGGTAAACCCTTCTTTCAGACCTGGGCCTGGGCCTGGGTACTCCTCCCGCCAGCCCAGCCTTGCTCCACACTTTCCCACCACATCCTGGGAAGTCAGCACGTGCTCCGTCCCCCATTCCTGCTGTGCTGTGCGTCCTCCCATCTAGCTGCTCCAAAGCCTCCTCCTGCAGCCTCTCGGTGGCCTGGCTTGTCCTAGGTCCCCGTGTCTCACTGCAGAGCTGGAGTCCATGGTGATCGCCCTGCACAGTCATGGCTCTGTCACCTGTGCCAGCCTCCCCAAGATCCCTCATGGACGGGAAGTAGCACCCACTCATCTATAAGCCAGCCCTGCCTCGATTGGGAACAAGGGGTGGGCACAATCCATTCAGCCACAGGACACAGCCCAGGGGAGCCAGGTCTTCAGAGGGGAGCACAGAAGAGACACGCGGGCTCACGCGGACTCACACTGCTGGGGAAGTGCTGCTCACGAGGCAGTGACTCGGCCTGGTCTGGGTGGGTCTGGGGCTGTGGGGCCAACGCCCGGCAGATGCCAAGAGTGCAGCAGCTGACACGCCACGCTGGTCCAGGGTGCAGAGGCCTCCAGGTCACAGCCGATGCCTGGCCCCATGGCCGCCACCATCTCCTGGGCACCAAGTGTTCTGGACGCATCGCAGGATGACAGGTGCAACGGCCTCTGAGCTCCTGGCCCACACCAGTCCTGCTGCACGTGAACCTGGTCCTGTGCCACATTCATGGGCTCTGTTCCCACACACTCTGAGTGCTTGCAGAAAACTGAGCACCTGGCCACGTGGCTGTGTCTGCTGGACCTGAGAGTGACTTGCTGGGCCGCACTTGGCCACGCATTCTGAAGAAGCATCACTGCCATTCATAGCTGCAGGACAGCTGGGCAGCAGCTTTGACCTGAGCAACAATTACTTCACCTGGGCCAGCAGAGCCACTCTGCTCACATCCTGCTGCACAGGGATGGCAGTGGCTGAGGGAGCTCTGGCCCCAGGCCAGCGGTGACAAGGTGGCTTCAGGGTGCTGGAATCAGTGCCTGCCCCCAGCTCCTTCCCCACACCTGGACCCCAGAGCTGCCTCTTGTCCCATGCAGGCCTGGGGTTCCTGCACAGCCTCAGTGTCCCTCACACAGGAGTGCCCCTGCTAATGGCAGGGTGTGGCCAGGGGACGGGTGGGCTCGGCATGTCCTTGCTGGTGCTGCTGACCATCCTGCAGGGGACACCCACCAAGAGCCCTGCCCATCAGGCCGCTGCCCCAGGTACTTTCCGATAGGGCCTCCCAGCACCTGGGCTTGCTCACTGGGAGAGTCCTTAGTGAGGGAGATCCTCGGCTCGGCTCTGGGCATGCAGGGCTGGACGTGCTCTTCACGAGGCTGAGGCAGGAGTACATTCAGGTAGAGTCCCCTCTGGGCAACTCAGCATGTTATGGAGACTCTATCTCAAAGTACAGAGGGGGTTTGAGGATGTAGCCCAGTGCAAAGGCCCTGGGTGCAGTTCTCGGCACCTTGGAATAAATGCGCAACAGGGCCCCGTGCTCTCCCTGCTGTGTTCTTCCCAGGTGCCACCAGCCATCGAGCTCTGAGGCCTCTGAGGACAGGCACCTGGTGTCTGCTGGCCTCACCCTGTGTGTTTATCTGCATTGATCTCACTCCTGCTGCCACACATGCACCATGAGCACAGCCTCTGTCCCTCTGCAAGGTCCCAAGATGTGAGGCAGCTTCACCTGGTGAAGGAGCCCTGACTGTCAGGCAGGAAGTGACTCAGGACAGCCTCACCCCTTCCAGGGCCGTGCCAAGCCTCATAGCAGGCAGGCAAGTGCTGCCCCTGGCACCTGCTCCACCTTGGCCTTGAGCTAAGGTGACAGGAGGAGCCTCCGTGCCTCACGAGACGCAGGAAGGTGCAGTGCCATGGCGCTCACGGGGTGCGGTGGATCTGGGCGCAGTGCAGAACTCTCCGCACACTCTACTCACCAGCTCCTGGCTTTCAGTTTAAAGTTTGTCACTCAGTGACTGTCGAGAGAAACACACATAGTGAGAGGTGAGGAAAGCCCAGCCCCAGCAGTGGCAAAGCCCGTGCTGAGCACTCAGCCTCCTTTGTGTGTGGCTCTGCTAGGACTCAGACCTTGGTGCTGCTGCCTGAACAGGCCAACCAGGCTGAGGACAGACGTGGGCGGGCCAGGCCCTGGAGAATCACCTCAAATGCCCTCTGGAAGGCCACGTGGGTTCACACCGCTCCTGGAGCAGAGCATAAGCATCTGTCTCACCAGCTACACTCAGGAACTGTGCCACCAGCGCCGGATGACCTGTCCAGAGGAGCTGTGCATCCCCGCCCTGACACCAGGCCAAAGTCCCTTCCAAGTTCTGACACATTTTACTCTGATCCTTGACCAGTGACCTCAGTCAGCCCTCACACGCTTGCTTGCTCTACCCGGAAGGGCTGTCTCCAGCAATGCCAAGGGCACTGGACCCTGATCAACACATGAAGTCAGTCTTCAGGCAGTGCCTCACTGTGTGTGGACCTGAGATGAGAACTGAGTGGCCGTGACCCGCAGGCCACATCCTGGGATGAGGCTTTCCAGGCCCCTCCTCACGTTAAATATGGACAGCACAGCGCTCACCTAAGGGTGCTCCTCCGGGGACTCCCAGCTGCTCTCTGCCGGTGCACCACACCCTGGCTCTTGGCAAATCCTGCTCACGCTGTGGCAGTGGCTCACGTAGGCTGCGCCTCCCATGGCACAAGCCTGCAGCGACTCACTGGTCCTTAGGAGACGGGGCCCAGCCTCACATAAGAGAACGTGAGGGGCATCACGGAGGCCTCCTACCTGCCCTCATCTGACCTCACTGCAGATGCTGGGCCACCAGCATCACTGAGAGTCCTGTGCCCTACAGGTCACACAGTGCAGTCTCCACCCTGTCCCTCTGGCTATCCTTTTTTCATAGTGTCCTGGGTCTACAGATGCCCTGCCTGACCTCTGCTCAGGTCACCTGCCCTGCAGCTCCTTGTGGGTGGAAGGGTGCAGAAGGAACCTGTAGGAGGCTGGAGCCCAGCAGGTGCTCTATCCCAGGACATGCTGACGAGAAGCACACTTGGTGGAGGAAGGCATGCTGAGTGAGTGGGAAGATCCCACAGAGCCCTTCAGAGGCCAAAGTGCATTCTGGACATCAGCATCTCAGGGGACACTGGGAGGGGGGGTGGAGGGGACACAGATCCTGATGGCTTCTGCACAGAGCAGAGAGCAGAGAGCAGAGGCCAGGTTCTGTCCTGGCTTCCAGCAGAGCACAGAGTGCTCTGTAGCCCTGGGGGCTTGTCAGGGTAGATGCAGAATCACATGGGGGGGGAGCAGTCACCACGGTCTTCTGAGGAGGACACAGGGCTGCGTGAAGGCAGCATGGATTCGGCCCAAGCAGGAGGAGTGGGGAGTCACCACCCACTGGCAGAGGCCACAAGCAGCCACCCTGGGGAAGGGGCTAACCCAGACTGCAGGCACAGGTCCCTGGAGATGGAGCCCAGTGGGTAGGGGCTGGCCTGCGGCATCGGCACAGCCAGGCAGGGGCCACTGTGGCCATGCCTTGGCTGCTCCATGTCAGAACCCACCCTGTCCAGCCCAACCAGCAGGAGACCCTCCTCCCTGTGCTCTGTGATGGCCTCTGTTCCCCCCTCCTCCACTCCAGGGTCCCCATCAGCACAACTCTGCCCATCTCTTCTTCCAGGCACCTGTTTGCTTTTTGATTAAGTGGGTTAAAAAGTAGCAGGTACTTCTAAGACTTTGAACCACCCGGGAAAAGATAATTAAAAAAATAATTTTGCAGAACCCTGTCTAAACATGAATAGCCAAGGAAAGTCCCACAGGTGGTGTGACTACTCCAGTGCCCAGGAGTGACAGGCGTGAGGCCTGTGTTCTCCAGGGGTAGGCATGGTGCTGGGCATAGCTGCCCGCTGAGGACGGGGCCTTGGGATGTGATGGAAACAGCAGAGTCTGCAGAGCTCCCCTGCTCCTCTAACTGATCCTTCTTGGCCCATTAATGGTGACGCTATTTAAAATACAAGCACTTTTTCTCTGGCCTTCTTTTCTCACTCATGTTATTTAAATCAAATATCTATCTACCTATCTATCTGTCTGCCTGACCACCAGGCTGTCCATCCATCCACCCATCCGTCCATC
>PVKA01048565.1:0-13716 GCA_004027165.1 Ctenomys sociabilis
ATTTTGAGAGCAGGAAAAAAAAAATCACATTCAAGCTAGAAGCAGGCAGGCAGGAGTCTTATTCAGAGGAGGTCAGCCCACCTTTGTATTCTGTTTCAGCCTTCAATTGATTTACCTGAGGACTCCCTGCTTTACTGGGTCCACCCACTTAAAAGCTCATCTTTGTCAGTAACACCATCATGAAAACACCAAAGATAATTAATTTTTATAATTAATTTTATTCAGAAACATCACAACAAGACAGTATCAAAATAGGTTAGTAGGACAGTTACAAGAATTAATTCACTGCATATTACTGTCTTCACAGTAATTATTCATCATGCAAGACACAGGCATAGTATCCTGTCCAAGCAGAATTTGTACAAATTTTTCTTCTCATTGAATTAGGAGAAAGTATCTGTATATGTATGCTATTTTGTATATACAGATACAAAAGGAGCTCTCACTTTATACCCTTTTTAAATTTAGTTTTGTTAGAGATGGGTATTCTATTGCCATTTAAATATTGTAGCTGCATGAATTCAGCAAAATACTCCTATATAGTCCAGTAGGCCATAATAGTAGTGGGTTCTCTGTAGGGTTGGCAATGTCAGAAGTTGTTGACTTGAGCGTTTTACAGCTGAGCATATTAATATTGGTTTACTTTTCATACTTTGTTTTTATACTTTGTTGCAAGGTGGTTAATAGGAAGATAAAGCAAGACCTATATAACAAGAAATGTAACTTCTATATCTGACAAGGTCAGGCAATTCCCTCAGGATTTACAACCATACTCTGAACCAGTTTGTACATTCGTTAGTGCCAGCCATGTGGATGAGTCTTGGCCATTGCTTGACCAATTTGCTCTTTGTGGGAGCCTGAGAGAAAGTTTTCTCTCCATGTGACTCTCCTTAGGCACACTATATATCATCAGTCACATTCCTCTGTTGCCTGATAATCTCATTCATAAGAAAATTGGGGACACAACTGAGTTACATGACATTAAAACATAGGTTCTCCTACGTCCTGAGTTTTCATTGACCTTGAAAGGCTAGGGCCAAAATGTTAGCTGTCCTTGCAGCCCTTCTTTTTCTCTAATTTTTGGTTTGAAAACTTAGGTTATTAACCCTGCAGAAGAAAAGTGATTGCCCTACAACGTATTCAGTTGGGTTTAACTTAACTATCTGTCTGAATATCAAACTTCTTAGGCATAACATGGAACAGGAACTTTCCATCAAGCTTTGGTACATTAAACTTTAAGTTCATATAGAATTTGAAAAAAAATTAAAAATACTGGAAAAATGAATAAGCAATCATATTTTTACCAAGAAATTTTGAAATCTAACCATATAGAGCATTGTGAACAGATAGTCCTGTAGCATTTTTTTTTTCTTGTCTATATTTTTCATTTATTATCCCTTTTATAAAACAAACATTTACTTGAGAGGTAGTATGCAAATAAGTCATATATGACAATCAGCACATATTTAGAAGACCATAATGACAGGCATTGAGAGCATAATGCTACAATTACACAACGCTATATTCAATGCAGTTGCCTAGTTCACAGGTATCAGAATATATAGTCAAGGTGATAATCCTACCAATTAACTGATAGATTAAAAAAACCTGCTGATGTTTGCCAGGATCATTGCCTTCCACATCTTGTGCATACAAATGTATGGCTTTGCAACTGACAGGTTTTCTAGCATTTTTCCTTGCCTTCACTTCCTTAACTAATCCTCACATTCTCGCTTTCCTTTTAGTTGTGTTATACTTTTCTATTTGTATTTCTTCTTTTGAGTTCTTGTACTAGGGAGACTACATGATACTACACACGTGGGTCTGGTTTATTTCACTGATTTTATCTTCTGTCATCCACTTAAATATAAATGCTTCAAGCTTATCGTTCTAGCTGAGTATAAAAATTGTATAAAAATACTACATTCTTTTCAGCCATTCTTAATGTGACTGGCATCTTGGTTGTTTCCAAGATTTGGCTATCACAAATTGTGCTACTATAAACATAGGTACACATATATCACTATGATATGATGTTTTCAGACCCTCTGGGAAAATTCCCACTAGGGGGATGGCTGCTTTGAATGAGTTTTCGGTCCTAGTTTTTAAAGGAGTCTCCACACTGATTTCCATAATGGTTGCACCAGTCTACATTCCCACCAGCAGTGGAGAAAGATTACTTTTCCCCACAGCCTTCCCAACATTTGTTATTAGTTGATTTGTTTATGATAGTCACTCTTTCTGGCATTAGATGTTATCTCATTGTTGCTCTAATTTGCATTTCACAGATGGTTAGTGATGTGGAGAGTTTTTTTCATATATTTCATGTATTTCTTTAATTTCATCCTCTGAGAAATGTATTCATCTCGGATGCCCCTTTATGGATTGGGCCTTTAAATTTAAGGGCCCTAATATTTGTAGTTTGTTATAAATTATAGAGAGCAGACCTTTGTCTGAGTGCTTAAGATTTTTTTGAAATTTGTGGATTGCCCTTTCACTTTGTTGGTAATTTCTTTTGAGGTGCAAAAACTTCTCGGTAAGAGGAGGTCCCAGTTGTTAATTCTTTCAAGTATTACCCATGCGATTTTAATATTTGTTCCTGAACTCTTTGCCTAAACAGTTGTCGTCAAGACTTCTTTCTGTTTTATCCTCCAGGAGACTGAGTTTTTCCTGTTTTGATATGTACATCTTTAATCCAGTTTGACTTCAGCTTAGTGCATGGTGATAGACCTAGGAACAATTTCTCTAGGTCTAGGGTGTATGTTGGTGGTAGTTAGATAGGGATTGCATCAAATCTGTATGGCATATTTGGGAGTATGGCCATCTTCACAATGTTGGTTCTTCCTATACAGGAGCAGGGAATATCTTTCCATTTTCTGAAATCCTCTACGATCTCTTTTATTCAGAGTACTATAATTTTCCAAAGATCTTTGACTTCTTTAGTTAGATGAATTCCAAGGTATTCCATTTTCTGCAGTGTGATTGTAAGTTATTGTTTCTCTAATTCCTCTCCCAATGTGTTTGTTATCTGTGAAGAGGAATGCTACTGACTTTTGATGTCTCTTATTCTCATTTATCTTTGTTTAATGTGTCTTAGACTGTGATAGATTTTATTAAATCATATAAATTTTTATTTACATTAAAAATTACTGATTTTAAAAACTAAAAACCATCATACACACAAAAAAAAAACCAAGTGACTGGGCTGGAGATATTGCTCACCAGGCATAAGAACCTGCCTGGAAAGCACAAGGTCCTAAGTTCAATCCCCATTACCACAAAAAGAAGAGAAAAGGAAATGAACAGAACAGAAAAGAACCAAATAGTTCACAGATCAGTCTTTCCTTCTGAGGGTTTTAGGATACGCTTTAAGCATGAAGCAGACTTTTGCAATTACATAGTCAGTTGAGACAAGCTGTTCTGAAGCCTTTATCACCACTGCTTTAAACTTAGAACAACTGACAAGAGTGTGAACTGGGTGACGCTGTAGGACAGGGCGGCACCCAGAGCTGGTCAGCCTGGCCGGCTCGAGCTCATCACCTGAGTGGGCAGCCAGCTGCTTCCACTGACTCATCACTGCCGTAACCAGCCATGTTGCCACGACAAACATTTTTGAGAGACATTCTGACACTGAAGCCCAGGTTGTCCTCAGGAAAAGGTTCCAGGTTCACTCCGGACTTCATGGTACGTTTCCGCAGACTCTAGCCATGATGCTGACTAGAGTGCACACAGGAGCACCATCCTGGGTTGGAGAGGCCCAGCCTGCACTCGGCCTCACTGAGGCTACCATCTTTGTAGATTCCAAGGTGAGTAGGCATAAGAGTTTGTCAGTTGGATGCACTGGTGATAGGATGTGATGCAGGGTCAGGCATGGTGGCTCCCCTGGTGTTGCCCGAATGAAATCATAGCAGCAATTGGCTCCATTCCTTTGAGACTATTTCAGTTACTAATTGACACATTTACTGCTGTGTCGGGGTGATACTACTTGTCTTCTCAGAAGCACTGCCTTGATAGTGATTCCTTCAGGTCTGTTCCTGCTGGGGGAGGTTCCGTGGGATCTGTTTCATTAAGACCAGTTAGTTACTTCATACCAAGTATACAAGCCAGAAGGGCATGCTCATGAGACCTGGTAGCTTTTGGAGAAACACAGCTTCACAGTAATGAACACAACAGCAAGAATTAGAGCAGCATAGCTGGGGCTGGCCAGGTAGCTCAGTGGACCAGCGCACCGGTTTAGGCAGAGCACAGTGGCCAGGATTTGATCTGAGGGCCATCCCTGCCCCCCAAGGTGCACTGAGAAGGTGATTGAGACTGGCAATGGTGGCACATGCCTGTAATTCCCACCTTAGGAGGCTAAAAACAGGAGAATCGCTGTGAGTCTCATATAGTTAGTGAGACCCTGTAAACCCTGAATTAAATACAAAACCAAACCAAAACAAAAACCAGCATAGTTTGTCTGCTGTGTGGGCTAGAATTGCATTTTTAATTGCTGATGATAGTCACATGGTTGCTGGTTTCAGATGCCCATGGCACATGTGAGGGAGAATACTCAGTTTTTAGTTTACTCAAGACTCGGGGATATTTGGAGGCTGTTTTGCATCTCAGCATCATCTTCTTAATGTTCTCTGTGACTGGAGTCACCTCTTCAAGTGTCTTTTTAGTGATATTTTTAACAGTGATCGTTACATTCAGCATGAGTTTAGAAGGTAACATTCAAATCATCGTAGTCTATTTTGAAAATAAATGATGTTACGTCCATGGATACTGAAATGAAAGGTTGGGTTTATTTTTGTTATTTTTGCAGCATTTTGTGCCTGGAATGGCATTATTTTATTCTTGTACTGGGGGCCAGCTGTTTTGGTTTTCTGAATCCAAACACTATAAAATACTTCTGTGTTTACTAATCATCTAGTCATGGCAGCTAAAACAAAGTGTTAGTAATGTTCCTCTTTATCACTGTAGCTCCAGCATCTGCTATTATTTGATTTCTGGATGATAAAAATCCTTTCTGGAATAAGATAGATGGACTCTGAGTGTGGTTTTGATTTGCATTTCTCTAATGACCAGAGGTGTTGAACAATTTTTCATGTATTTATTAATCCTTTATGTTACTTAGGAGAAGAACCTATTCATTTCAATTATCCTCTCTTTATTGGGCCTTTTGTGGGGAGGAATCTAATTTTTGAGCCCTTTGTATAGCCTAAGTATTTGTTCTCAGTGCCACATATAGCTGGCAAAACTTTACAATTCTGTTGGGCGGTCCCTTCACTCTGTTACTGATTTCCTTTGCTGTGCATAAACTTTTTAATGTGATATTTCCATCTTTTGATTCTAGCTATTATTTCTTGTGCAATTGGAATGCTGTCCAGAATGTCCTGCCTATACCTATGGCTTTAAGAATTTCATCTATTTTGTATTTCAGTAGACAAGGTGTTTCTGTTTCGATGTTTAAATCATTGCTCCATTCTGAGTTAATATGTGACCTGACAGGCAGGTCCACTTCTTAGGCTAACCATGGGAGTCCAGTATCTTCTGCCTTTTGGCAGATGGCGAATCATCAAGCCTGTGGCATCAACAGAAGTTTATCTGCATGGTGTTAGCTTTTGTGGTTTAGCTTCCATATAAAGACAATACTTCGGTTAATTCTTTCTTTGAAGACTCAAATCCAGTGAGAAAACATTTTATTTTGTGAAAAGGGTTTGTGGCACTCTCATAAAGCCAGGGTATGTCTGTTAACTTTGATCAGAATCACTTTCTCCCAACATCATAACCATTTTACTGTTCAGTGATGCAGAAGGTGTAAAAAGAGCTGGTTAGATGTTTTAGATAATTCAGATTGGATGAGTTATTCAAAAGAAAGTGTCACCAAAAGAAGCTGTACTCTGGAGAATAGCTTATATGTACTGGTAAGATGAGGCGCTAGGATAAACATTTAATACAAAAATCACATTTTCACAATTACACTTCTTCATGTTTAATCCATCTTAGAGTCTTACTGCTTTCTCTCTCAGCTTTTAAAGAAAGGAAACAACTTCTTTTAATGTCTAATGAATATTTATGAAGTCCCTTGACAATTACAGGTTCATTAAAATTCACTTCAGAGAAGAAATAAAAACACTTTAAAGACCAAAGGAGAAAATAGTGGTAAGTAGAAACTCAACTTTGTTTCCTGATTGTGAATTATCAAGTCAGAAACACTCTGAAGATCGACTTTTAAAGTGATTCTAAAAGGTAGTTTCACTAAAGTAGACAATATTTTATTATTGCTAAGTTTAATTTTGTATTAATCTTTGTCTTGAATTTCTTTTCCTCTGAAAATATGTAGGAAACTTTCTTTTCTATAGATTATTAAGAGCTCAAACTTTGGAGTCAGACTTTCAGTTTCATGAATTGTATGTAACTCGCCTAGATCTGTGACCTAGAGCAAGTTCTTGTTGTTCCAATCTCTGTAGTATAACATAGAAAAGATAATGCTAGATAGCCCACAAATTATTAGAAGAAGAAGCTGAGCTAGTACATGAACAGTACTTAGAGCAGAGCCTGGGAACACTGGCTTCTCCCTCTTACAAAACATTTCCTCTCAATTCACACACTTTGGCTCTTGCTAGAGCCATTTGGAAGGGTCTTTGTGTTCCTTTATCTGAGGTGGTGCAAGGAAATGGTTAGAGACTGCTCTCTGCTGATGGGCAGCATTTGCTTTACTTCTTCCCTTCAGTTTTCCAGTTTTTCTTCTAAGACCCAGAGGGTACCTGTCTTACTAAGTCCAGCTACCTTGATTGCAGCTCTTTTGTAGGTTCAACATGATCCATAAAATGTAGGAATGTCAACATGTATTCAATCACTTAGTAAAGTATATTCTTCTATGGTAGAGAAATTGCTCAAGTAAACATGCAGGCTTTGAAAGGACAGCAGGTTTGCCATTTTTGCTACTCTTCCATGTAATCCAGTTGCTTTGTAATGGAAATAAAGATACATCACCCTGCAACCAGGTAGTGGCCTACAAAGTCAAATGCTTCAATATAAAATAGAAGTAGTGTCAGGTTGAAGAAAGAAATAACAAAACATCCATCCACATATTCAGGAGGCTTTTTATGCACCTTAGCATTTTCAAAAGTAAGCACTGATTTGAAAACTAAGTTTTTGTAGTTATTTTAATAAATGCATATACCATTTTAACCTATTCGTCATCTTTGTACGCAATAGGTTGCAAGATTGAATTTTTCTTTGTGAAGTGATGTGTGGCTATTATTTAACCCAAACCTTGTCTTTAAGATTACCGCATAAATTTACTAATAATTAGTCATAATTTATACTAGAATTTTTATTATTTTCATCTACACTAATGAGAGTCTCTGGAAGGTGTTGGATCTGTTTCTTGGGAACTAAAGAAAATTTTTCTCCCCATAATTATATTGACTTCAAAATGATGCTGTGATTTGTAAGCAGCTGGTAGGTTGCCTGCTTTAGTCCTCAGTCTTTTACATGCATCCTAAGGACCCTTCCCTGTCATGTGGTATGTGTATGACATCAGTAAGATGATGCCCATGAAGGATCAAAATATAATATGTTTATCATTTGATGGCTTCTGAGTATTTGCTGGTCATCATTGTCTTAAATTTTCATTTGTAATTCATTCCCAATTAGTTCTTATTTTGGGGTAGAAAAGCTTTGGAGAACGTAGCTAATTAACTATCTCCACATTTGCTGAGTAGGTAATCACATACATTGGTACAGCGATGCGAGTTACGTTAAGGCTTTGTCTCCTGTCTCACTGTGGCCTATGCTTTCCCTCTTCCATCTGTTCACTGCCACAACCCGTATCCTTTCCCTTTTATAATGTGGCGCCGAGGACAGAGGATCAGAGTTGTGAACTAATGCAGAGTGAGAAAGAGGAGAAAGGTATACAGTTGCTGAACTATGAATGTCCTGTACAAATAAACAAGACTACTGTGTGTGTGTGTGTGTGACTAGTAAATGTTTGGAAAGCATAGAGAAAAGTTCATAAATTATATCAGAAATACAAATTTCAGTGAATAAGTTTTTCTCTTTCCAATCATCCTACCTTGATTTATACTGTTCATTTCACTGTACAGGTGGGAAAATTTCAGGAGGAACTGATAGTTTGCTTGGAGGAATGGGCTTATTTTGTGCTCTGTGGGAATCTGTTCCAACTTTATTCCAACTTTTCTCTAGAATGACCTTATGCTACAGTTTACTTGTGAGTTAGCCCATTATGATAGTAAATGTCCTTGCACTTGTTTTTTTTTTTTTAATTGGTGGAACCGGGGATTGAACTCAGGCCATTGCGCTTGCCAGGGAAGCACTTATTCCACTGTGCCATCTTCCCAGCCCCCCTTGCACTTGTTAAAATACTTTGAAGAATTATTTAGTATATCCCTGAAGTAGCAATGAGTTCTGTTTCAGGAGAATCGTTCTAAAGTTAGATTCATTTGTAAGCTGATGAAGTGCATCTTATACAGTATACCTGTGAAACTTCAGAATTCAAATGTTATTTTGGGATTTATTGCAGTATAGTTTGTTTTTAAAATTATATACTTTAATTAGAAGGCAAAAGTAGATGTTTGATCCCACAGTACCTGGGCTGAGACTGGGAATAGGCCAAAAGAGAGAGCAGTCACTGTCAGTAGATTTGACCTTTCCCAGCCCAAGTAGTAAAGTTGCAAGAGTTGTATGACTCACGAATATCAAGGTAAACTGATATATCATAACTTAAGTCAAGACCTCCAGAAAGATGGTGAGGTGGTAAGCAGCTCTTAATTAGGCTCTTTAAGAATTAGAATCTAGACATTAGAAAATAACAACTTTGGGGAGAGAAGGAGGAAGGTGGATCATTGGCACTCAGGGAAGATATACAGGGAAAATTAGAGGCTATAGGAAAATTGAAGAGTCGGGGAAAGAACAGGCCATTCTGTTCTTTCTTCCTGGCTCCTGACTTATGATATGAGAAGGAAAGATTGAATCTACATAGACAGTAAAAGTATCCAAATCCCAAGGCCTTCAGGGAGAAACAGCAGTACAAGAGAGCTGTGCTGTATCTGCCGGTGAGTGACTGCAGTCCGAGAGTGTCTGCCATGTCTACTGGAGAAAGCACCCTTGGGACGACACCATTCTGTGTGAGGGCCAACTGATCCTGGGACTCAAGGCAGCTGCAGGTTGGCTTCATTTCAGATCTTCCAGTGTTAAACTCCCACAGTGACCTGTGTGAGAGACACCGATAGAAGTGGGTGGTCAGGGAGCTGTGCTCAGGCCATCAGCAGACACCTAGAATATTATAAGCTAAATAGCTCAGGTCCTGTCCCCAAGACTGCTAGCCAGTTTTAATCTGAATTTCTGTGGATTTGAAAGAACAAAGCTTGGGCTGGGGAGATAGCTCAATAGAATAAATGCTTCCCTCCAAGCACAAGGGCCTGAGCTCTGCAAAAAGAAAGAAAGAAAGAAAGAAAGAAAGAAAGAAAGAAAGAAAGAAAGAAAGAAAGAAAGAAAGAAAGAAAGAAAGAAAGAAAGAAAATAAAACAGAGAAAGAACAAACCTGGCACACCACACTAATTCTACTGCTGGCTGGCTGAGATTACAACTTGAATCTGGGATCTGACTGATCAGAAAAGACAAAAAAGGTCAACAAATACTTGTTAAAGAATGATCCAAGAGGAAGAGATAATAATCATAAACATATATGCACCAAATATGAATGGTGCATATAAACACTATATAAAACACTAGTGGATAACAAGTCAGATAAGTACTGATAAAGTTGTATTGGGGGCCTCAATACCCCACTGTTACAAATAGATCAGCTAGACAAAAAGAAATTAGCAATGAAATATCAGAACTGAATTAGACATTTGAACAAATGGACTTAGTAGATATCTACTGATGTTTTGCCCCACAGCAACAGAATTTATATTCTTCTTAGTAGCACACATGACTTTCTCCAAAATGGACCGAACTCTAGATCATAGAACATGCTTAAGTAAATGCAAAGGTACTGAAATTATCATTTGCATATTATCAGATCATTGTGCAGTATAATTAGAAATACATGTAAAATAAACCACAAAAACTACATAAACATGAATATCATATAATACCCTCCTGAATAAGTGTGGGTCACAGAAGAAACTAGACATTTTCAATAATTAGACAACTGTGCCAGTGTGACATGCCAGAACTTAGAAGCACAATGAAAACAGTTCTAGGAGAGAAATTTATAGCATTGAATTCTTACATCAGAAAAACAGACCAAAGTCAAATAAATAATCTAGTACTGAACTTCAAGATTTAAAAAAAAAAAGAAGAGCAAGTTGAGCCCAAAGCTCATGTAAGGAAGGATATTATAAAGATCAGAGCAAAAATTAATGGAATTGAGAATAAGACAATAGTACAAAGAATCAGTTTGTTGAATTGTTTCTTTGAAAGATTAAGTAAAACAGACAAATTTTTAACCACCTTTGTCAAAAAAAGAAAAGAAGAAAAAAGACCAAATCCATGCAGTTAGGAATGCACAGGGTATAGTCACAATGAATCCCGTAGATCCAGAAGACCATCAGAACCAGCATTGAGAACCTATCCTCTAATCAGAAAGTTTTATTTAGCTCAGAATTTGCAGTGGTATCAGTTCAGAGTTGGCTGTGTCGAAGTAGAAGGGCACCATGGAGAAGAAACAGTTAATGGTGGGTGGACGTGAGAAATGCAGTAAAACAGCAAAGTAGCAAGGAAGCACACCACGAAAGGCCGCAGAAGCCCCCTTCCTGCGTCTTGTGTGATACGCAGGTTCCATGCCCGAGCGCAGCTAGCCCTCACATCCGGGGTGGACTTTCCCATCACGCACACCTACAGGTGTGCCAGACCAGTCAGTAGACTACTGTAGGAATCACAGATCCTTAACTTAAGTTCACACACTGTAGATCGAGCCACCTCTGAAAAATCCCCACCTGTGACCTCATGAGGCCTTGCAGAGGTATCCAGGCACAAGCCATAGCAAATATATAAAGAACTCAAAGAATTCAGACCTCCCAACTTAAAAACTCAAACCAAAAACAGCTATCGGAAATGAATAGACACTTCTAAGATGAAGAAGTGCAAAAACAAATAAATATGTGAAAAAAATGTTCAGTATCATTCAAGAGATGCAAATCATAACAACATTGAGATTCCATCTCACTTCATAAAGATTGGCTATCATCAAGAAAGCAGCAAATGATAAATGCTGTGGGGGGGGCTGACAAAAAGGGTACACTTCTGTGCTCTCCGTGGGAGTGTTAATTGGTACACCCAGGATGGTTAGTCACTATGAAGATTCCTAAAATATTAAAGCTAGATGTTTCATTTGACCATTCCTAGGTATTTCCCAAGAGTTAAAAGCATCATCCCACAGTGATAGATGCATAGCTTTGTCTATAGCAGCACAAATTTTAATAGCTAAGTCTAGAAAATAACCAATGTGTCCTTCAGCAACATGGATAAAGAAAATATGTATATACAATGGAGTACTACTCTCCCATAGAAGGTAAACTTGAGTGTATTTTTAGGTAAATGGATACACCTTGAAGTGAAATAAATTTATTACACTGAAGTGAAATAAATCAAACACAAGAAATAGCATTTTTTGAATGTGTAATTTAAAACTAATGTCTTTAAAAATTTGCAAACTTTAAAGTTAAAATTTAGTGCACTTGTAAGCCAGTTACCTCAAACAGTATAATTCTTTGGTCACAGATTAAAGCTAATAATAGCATATAAATTATTTCTGCTCAAGCTTCTCCCAGATGCTATTCTAAGCTTTTTACATATATGAATGAATGCTACTCATGTCCGCAGTTTACCCAGGAAGACATTGAAGTTCACGGAAGTTAAGTAAATTGTCTGAAGTCACATAGCTGATTCAAATTAAATAATTGGATGACTAACATAAATAAGCAGCTTTCAATAAGACAAAAATGAATTGATAAGCCAGAGAATATACTATATGCTGTATATCATATTACATATCACAGATCACATATCTGCATTAGTAAACTGAATGACATTGTACCTTTCTGTAGAAACTTTAAAAAGCAAGCACATACTTCAGATTGGAAAATGGACAAGAAGAGTGGTATAACTCTAAATAGTGGTAGAGCAAAGACTTGGAAATATGAAATACATAGTGTGTATACCATGAACTGTGGACATGAGCTGACAGTGCTGGGAACTGAAGCCGGGAGAGTAAAATGAATCATTTACTTAAGAACCTTGCAAACCTTCCTAAGATCCTTAGAACCATTTAGTTTTGCAAGCTCATGAATGTGTATTGTTACTTTTAAAAGACAGCAGTGCAAATAATGGATTATGAAAGTAGGCAGGGGATCAGAGAGCACCATGGTAGCACAGATGAGGGACAGAGATACAGGGGATGGAGAGGAAGAACTCAGAGCTCAGTGGCTTTAATTATTTTAATATGGGCACATGGAGGACCTAGGAAAACCTTTTTCTGCTACTGGACCAGCAGTCAAATCTGTGCATACCTACCGATCATGATGATGTGATTGTCACCATTCTGATGACATTGCTGTCTTCCTCTTGTCCTTTCCCTCATTTCTCTTTCTCCTCTTCCCCCTCCTCCCTGTCTGCCTCCTCCCCTCCTCCTCTGTCAGACAGTCAAGTGGAGTATCAGCCCTAAGACCTGACACATGAGCCTCAGTTATTAATGAAACTGGGAATGCTTTATTATTTTGTCTGGTGTGAATTATATGAAAATAGTGAAAGATTTTAGGACAGATTTCACCTGTGGTAGAGACTTAGTAATAAGTATTTTCATTCTTGCAAGTTATTTCAGGAACAATGTTTCCTCAAATGAAGTACGTGAAGCACATTGCAGTAATTGTGTTTCACACTGTCCCTTTTTAACAAAAGAGCTAAAAATATGTGTTGGAGAAAAGACAGTCTTTTTAACAGAAGCTGCTGGCATTTGTAGAATATTAAAACTAGATTCACCTCTTGAAACCTGTACAAAATTCAACATGAATCAAAGACTGAAATACAGTCCCTAAAACTTTGAAACTTCTAGGAGAAAATACAGAACAGTATTTGAAGCCATCAGCACAGCCACAGAATTCCCACATAGAACTGGAATCACATAAGAAATAATAGCAAAACTCAACTAAGAGATGATGTAAAATTGAAAAAGCTTTTGTACAAAGGGGAAACAGCTAGCACAAACCAGACAGCCTATAGAATGGGGGGGAAATCTTTGCCAGCTATTCACAGAAGAGTAATATCTAGGCTATACAAAGAAATCAATAGGAACAAAAGATCAAATAGCCAGTTTAATAAATGAGTGAATGAGTTGAACAGACATTTTCCAAAAGTGCAAATAACCAGTAAATATATGACAAATGGTTGAGCATCTATATGCATTAAGAAAGTATAAATCAAAACTATGATGAATGACAGTCATCAAAAATCCAAAAGCAGAGGCTGGGGAGATGGCTCAGTGGAATAAGCACTTCCCTGGCAAATGCAAGGGCCTGAGTTCAATCCCCAGTTCTGCAAAAAAAAAAAAAAAAAAAAAAAAAAAAAAAAAAAAAAAAAAAAAAAAAAAAAAAAAAAAAAAAAAAAAAAAAAAAAAAAAAAAAAAAAAAAAAAAAAAAAAAAAAAAAAAAAAAAAAAAAAAAAAAAAAAAAAAAAAAAAAAAAAAAAAAAAAAAAAAAAAAAAAA
>PVKA01048566.1:0-13713 GCA_004027165.1 Ctenomys sociabilis
GTATAGAAACCTTTCAAGTGAATGACTGTAAACTGAAGCTTTAAGTGAGCTGTGAAAAGTGTTAAATGTGTTTTGATACAGTAATATATAAATCTATATAAGAACTTGTTTTTAAAGTGGTGGCAAGTAGAACTAGTGAAAGATTTTGTTACCTGTTCTGACCATGTGTATTATTGTCACTGAGAAACTAAAAACTAAAGCAGTAAATTTGCTGAAACTGCACTGCACCACATTAGGAACACAGTGCTAAACAGACCTGCCTTAAAATTTTAGAAGGAAATATTGTTGCCTAGCATTGTTTATAAATTCACTTATAGTATGATATAAATGAACCACTCCTCATCATCCAGTTGTTTAATGAAAAGTCTGCTGTGATTATAATTAGCAATATTTCTTAAAGAAGATAGAATAAGAATGGCACTTATCAGAGTGCATTAATAAAACCACATTTTGAAATTACAAAAAAAAAAAAAAAAAAGAAAGAAAATCAAAGCCTAAGAATAAAAGATACAGCCAAATGTTTGCTTTACACAAATACCAGCACAGGAGAGGGATGCCATGGGACATTCTTTCTGAAAATAGCTTACCGCTTTCTACTTTTTAAAACATTTGGTCCTCTGTATTTCTTATTTTTCACATCCTCAACTTGTCAACTTATTTTTAAGATGAATAATGTGCTGAAGTTAAAAACATTTGCTCTTACTACTCTCTAGCTTTAACAGGAAAACAAATTTCTGTAGGAATAGGATTAATGACCTATGTTAATTACACCATTAGGTTGAATGATCCATAATAGCATAAACCTCCATTAAACAGATTCCTCAAGACACACATTTGTTAGAGAGAAACTTAGTCATTTTTAATTGATAAACAAAATGCTTTGTATTAAAACACTTGTTTTCCCCATGTAATCAAATAATCTGAAGTCACTTTTCGACCATTCTTTTTCTAAAAACATTTCAGAGATAAAAATAAAGAAGTTAGGTTATATCCCAGGCAAAATACAACACATCTGTAGATGCAATGTTTGAGGCTTTTAATTCAGAAAAAAAAATGTCAAGGCAACTAAAAGAATGCATATTTCTTTTTGTATGCCTTAAATTCTTGGTCATCTACAGTATCTTTCTCACCAAGTTTCCAAGCTCCCATGTCTCTTAAGCCTTTAAATAATGAGGGTAGGGGAACAAAGAGCAACAATCAAACACAGAGACAGATAGAGAAAAGACACTCAAAGAGCAATAATGAAAAAAATTGGTGGAAACACCAGAAATGCAGCAAACAATGCCCTTAGAAATATTTTACATCATTTACTGTTAGCTGTCTGCAGACAGATATCTATGTATTTTACCTCATTTAATTTCTTTTTTAATTGTACTGTTTTCTATCCAACATACATTTATAAACAGTTTTAAAACTTTCTAGAAATAGGTACACATAAATCCTACAAAATACAAAAAAATGCCCATTATAGCTTTTCAAAGAATAGTTTCCTGTGATATTTCTATTAAATAACTGTAAAAATAGTAAAAGAAATAATGTATGACATAAATATCATAAAATATCTTAAAATATTTTGAAGTATAATTTTATTAGAAAACAATCATGAGAAATGTGCTTTACTTGTGCAATTTGAATAGAATCTGAATTTGTGGAAATCATGAGCCTGTCTGGATCTTTCATAAAGAAGATAATCTATTTTACAAATACTGGGTTCCATTCTGACTATTTTACAAGGTTAGAGAACTAGTTGGGGTTTTTTTGGCAGAACCGGGGATTGAACTCAGACCCTTGTGCTTGCCAGGGAAGCACTTATTCTACTGAGAAGAGAATTAGTATTTATTGAAAGGCTATCAAGACATTAATAGTATGTTCATTTTCATAATTATCATCATGTAATTCTCACAGCCACTTTACAGATAAGAATTAAAGAACAAAAATTAAATTCCTTTAAAATCATTTAGCAGTGAAAAGTGCGGTCAAAATTTAAGTCCAGTTTTTTATTTTGTTTTTGCTTCAAAAGACATATTTTGCTAATAATATAACTGCTTAGAATATCTGCATTAGTAGCAGTTATGTCATGGAACTTTTATGCTGCCATATACACAGGTTAAGACGTCATGAACATTGGCCTAAGGACACATGAACTTAAGAAGAATGGTTTGATAGGCTAAGATCATTTATTCAAAGACAAATAGTAATGATACTCATTTCTCAAATATAAAAATGTACATCCTTTTAAAATGCTTAATATTATGATTATTTCATTTATTCCAACAATTCTCGGAAGCAGTACACAGGCATTATCACTGTCTTCATCTTGTATGTAAAGAAATTGAGATACCCATGTGTAGTGACAGTGAGTACAATCCTAGCTTCTTGGACAGCTGAGACAGGAAGATCCCAGGTTCAAGAAACTGAGACATAAAATGACTCACCCAAAAATGACTACTGGTGTCAAAAAATGGCAGAGGGGCTGGGGAGATGGCTCAGTGGAATAAGCACTTCCCTGGCAAGTGCAAAGGCAAAAAAAAGAGGCAAAAATGAAGCTCCATAATGCACTGTCCAGCAATATTCTATTTCATGCAGTATATGGAGATTCATTTTTATCAAGTAAAAAAATAAAATTGATGGCTGGAACACAATCATATACCCTAAGCAGGTAGTACTATAGCACAATGCAAAATAGGCTTGTCTCAACTCATCCCTTTGAAGTCAAGCCAGAGTGTTCTGTTCACAATACGCTCACAACTTTTTTTCTTTTCTTTTAAAAATGTAGTTAGGGCAGGGTCTACAGGGTCTCACTATATAGATCAGACTCATAGTGAATCTCCTGTTTTCAGCCTCCCAAGCACTGGGATTACAGGTGTGTACCACCATGCCCAGTCTGAATCACGGTCTCAGCACACCCCAGGGGCAGGGCTGGCACAGCAGGCTGGGGATTGAACCCTGCAGCTGCGCTCTTCCTAAGGAGGTGCTTTAATTCACTAAGCTATCTGGCTGGCCCACAACTAATTTTCCTTTTTTAAAAAAAATTGTTTTTTTTATTTTGGTGGTACTGGGGATTGAACTCAGGACCCTGTGCTTGCCAGGCAAGCACTTATTCCACTGAGCTAGCTCCCAGCCCTGATTTTCTTGCAGAAAACCTTAGATAATTTGATTTGGAGAAAACATTCTTATTAGTGAACTATCCCTAGCCAGAGAGGCTTTCCTTATTCATCCCTGTGTCTCTATTGGATCTATGGTGTGAAGTGGAATAAACAAAGGGAATGACTAGAGAAAATGAGAAAGAGAAAGAGCACTAAACAAAATAGTTGCCCCTCTGCAAGTGCTCTGAGGAAGACAAGAAACTCTGAAAAGGCAAAAGTAACCACATAAAAGAAAATACTATACACAAAGTTTTATTCCAATAAATAGGGTGCTCCTTTAAAGTAGTTGTTTATAACAGATTTTAAGATCTATATGAGGAAAAGATAAGCACACCTGATGAAGATAATATTTTGGAAGAAGCCTATATCATAGTCATGGAAAATATTATGTCTTAATCAAAAGTATTTTTTTTTTTTTTTGTTATTCGCTACTGGTATTTAATAAAAGAATTCATGTGAACTGCAAACTTGGACAAATGGTGGAACTTGTCCTTTATATTCTCTCTGCTAGGAATGTTCCCCCACCATGCAGCAAACTCAGCAAAAAGAGTTCCATTTTGTTCTTCTCTTTCTTGCCAATTTATAATAGGACACTTAAGTGTTTAATGTTCAGTTCCCCTATATGACTACAAGCTGTGTTCATTTGTTTAATGGCCAGCATAGTGCCTGGGCTAGACACTATATGTTCAAAAGATCATTACTGAATAAACTAAATAGGTAAATGAAGATTTGTAGATTCCAGGTAATAAGTGCACTGTCTCATTTGATTTCTCCTTTTTTTCTGTCAGTTTCTCCAATCTGAGAGTGAAGAAAATAGTTCTGTGAGTGAGGTACAGGAATGATCAATCAGTTTGCACACATTACAAAATACCAAACCCACAAACACCTACTTTGAACATGTAGACATGTGTGTCTGCAGACTGCAGGCTATCTGAGCTAAAAGGGAGAATACTGGCTCCCTAGGCAACCCTCATTTTTCATTTCAAATGTTTGTCCCCTACTGTCTTAATTATTGCCATTCATCCATTTAGTTAGGAGAGCAGAACAAATTAGGAACTATGTATTATCAGCAATTCTACCTTACTAAATAATAAAGCATGTATTAACTAGACACAAAACAGTCACTCAGACTAGCCTACATAAATCTCTTTCGATCTCTCTCTGCTTTGAGAAGTACAGCTACATTTTATTCTGTCCTATCTCATGCATCATTTCCTCTTCAGGGCAAAGGGATTAAATTCCCTACAACTGTGTAGTGCTTTATATTTACATGTACTTTTTTAAAAAGGTCTGTTAGATTGGAAATTTCAACTGAAGTTCCAAGGTATAGTTATAAAATTCCAACTTGAAGTTCCAGGTCTACATACAAATTTGTAAAAGAAACATTTTGCAGCCTACCACGTGAGTAAAAAGCTCCCTCCCATATTCAAAAATGAAAAAGATCAAAAGAAATGAAGGAAGTGTTACTGAGGACAGTTTCAGGACAGGGCTGTGTGTTTTGTATTCTTTCTCCCTCATAATACAGAAGGAAGGGTCAAGTATGTGGGGCAAGTCAGAGTTCTACAGGATCACTCAGACAGCCAGGTCTGCACCCCAGAAGTTAGGGGAACACAAAGGATGTGTCTTGACTCTTGCCTGGAAAAGTTCAAAGAGCGAGAGCTGCAACTAAGGAGACTGCTGGCCTGGCCTGCACCCCAGCATTTGTCTGTCTAAGGATCTTGAGTACTTCCAGTGGATATGAACGGAGGCCATAAGGGGAACAGAGCTCATCTCACACCTCTCCAGAGGAGCTGCCTACAGGGTGAAAGGACCCAACTGCAGAGTCTTTATAGAACAAACTGCTAAAATTCCAGAGCTGAAGAAAGTATAGTGTACATCTTATACTACTAGTAAACGAAAAGACAGATATAAATGAAAAATTCATAAAAGTCACCAGTAGAAAAAGGCAGCTTTATGGCTCAGCAGAATAAGCGCTTCCCTGGCAAGCACAAAGGCCTGAGTTCAATCCCCAGTTCCGCCAAAAAAAAAAAAAAGGCAGGTTTAAAGAAGAGGTACTGAGAGCATGAAGCCCTGTGTGTTCCCATTAGTCAAGTCATCACTTTTCTGACCTTCTCTTCTCATTCTTTGATTCCTTTCATTTCCATTGTAGATCCTGATAGGATTTGAAACTATAGCTATCAAGTAGAAGCTTAAGGTAAGGGTTTCTACCTGGCAAAGATCTTAAGTAGGAGGGAAAAAGGAGAAAGTCTGAACTTTTGATGACCAAAAGACTACTTTACTTACAACTTAAAAGTAAGTAGTAAAAATATATTAAAATTATCAGAAAAGTCATTGGATTGCCACGTGTTCATTCTGGGACAGGGAAGAACTTCCTGTCCTAAACACATTCTAATTGGGAAGTTGGAAGTAAAAAAAGGATGTATTCTGATTAGATCACATGAGTTTTAATTGCTGTATTGCATATTAGGTTAATCGAAACTCTGTAAGCACTCATAGGACACAAGATGCCTTGGCCCCTAAAAGAGAACTTTGAGGTTATACACAAAGGTTAAAAACAAAGAAAACTGCTATTAAGAAAGAAGTTACATTTTCTCAGAGTGAAAAAGAACTAGAGATTTGGTCCCATCGGCTTTGCATCTCTGCCTTACAGTTTATTTGTGCTCTTAACACCACGCACTAGGTAATTTGTAAATGAGAGACACTTATGTTGTCACTATTGTAGAGGATAAGAATTCTAAAATTAAAGATTATTCCTTTAAGATGGCACCATATAGGTATCTTCACATGATGGCAAGGGCAGAAGAGCAAAAGCAATCCAGGTAGTTTCTTCCAGCCCTCAAATGAGATCACCAGTTTCTCTCTGTCTACATTACTTCCTATTGGCCCTACCTACCTCTTTTATTTTTTAAAAATTTTATTTATTTTATTTATTTATTTATTATTTGACACAGCTCAGACTCATAGTGATCCTCCTGTTTCCAGCCTCCCTAGCACTGGGATTACAGGTGTGCACCACCATGCCTGGTTTTGGTGGATGGCACAGATTACCCAGGTTTCTGGGGCTGGCATGGCATGAAGTAACAGAGACTGAACTCAGGTCCTTGTCCTTGCCAGGCAAGCACTTAGACTGCCGAGCTATCTCCTCACCCTGGCCCTACTTCTTATTACTGATACATTGAGGGATGAGTTTCAACACCAATTTTGGAGGGGTCGCAAACATAGAAAAATAGCATTACCACTCTACAGATTATAGTATTCTCTCCAAGAATGGAAACAGGAAAACAGGGATTGGCTACTACCACAGTAGCCCCAAGTTCAGACCCTTAAAGCAATACCATACACACGAACAGGCGTGGTCAGGCTTTGTGTGACGAGCACTATAGGAAGACTCTGACTGTCTTTAGCTCAATCATGTTCCAATTCCTGGATCAATCACTGTTTTCACATGAGGCATTGTGCCAGGCCATACTGTGTACGAGCTTTGCTGAAGGCAAGAATGGACACAGGGCAGATTTCCTGTGAACTCCACAAATTTACACCATTTTACCCCTAGATCATATAAAAAGCAACCAATTAGCTGGCGCTTTTCTGGTACTTTTCCAATAGTCAAATCTTTGTGAAGATTTTCTAGAGCAAATAAACCTAATTCATTTGATATGTCCCAATAGGAAACTAGATTAAGTGGCTAGATTAAATAATGTCATTTTTACCTACAACAATCTATGACTCTAAAATAGGTCAATAACTGATTTATTCTAGGTTTTATAGTATGACTTGGAGTCACTCAATATTTATGTAATTCCTGAAATATAAATTTATTGAGCACATACTACCTACTGTGTTCCAGGTACTTTTCTCTTGCAATACTAGTAATATAGGAGCCTAAATTTCAAATAAATCCACCAAACTACATGGCAAGCACCTCACCAAAAAATTGGAAAAAGTAGTAAAGTAATATGGTAGCTATTAGGAATAAGTTTTATTTAACCAGCTAAAGGAGAAAAATAAACACTTTTGCATATAGACAAGCTTTTACAAATAAACATACCCATTGGAAATGACAAGTCTTATGAAAACCAGAAACTCCATGCTATAAAAACCACCTGCCATGTAACAGTTTTACCATCAACATGTATGGCTGTAATTTAATAAGAAAACTCAACATCAGAGTATACACACAATTATGAAGTGAAAGAGGAAAGAAATTTTTTCTGCCATTTTTCAACATTAAATGTAGTTGTTTAAACAGTTCTTTTATACTATCACTTTATGACTGTTCCCTACTTTAAAAATATCCACAGCATGTATTAAATACCCATCGTATCATACCAGACAACTTCAAAGACACAACTGGAAATTACTTTGCTTTTCCAATTGTGCTTTTCTTGAGAGAGCTTCTGGTTAGAAGAGATAACACAGCCCAGCTTTGATTATGGGTCTTTCCTGATGTTCTTGCATTAAAGTAACAGAGGTTAGGTTTTTAATGTTTACTTTCAGTCATAGGATATTACTTCTACACATATCTGGTAAAGGCAAAGATGCACAAAAATGCCTCTTATTCCATCATCCTATAGAGTAGCTATTTGCATTCTGTCAACCCATTTGCCTCAGGTAGAAAATCTAACAGCTCTGCTTACTTGATTCACTCATCCTGGGAGGATCAATAATTATTTATAGGGCTAATGCCTCAGAATATACTTGAAATAAAACAAGCACAAGTACCCTGAGTCTCAAAGAACTCCTTTATTGACTTAGTCTCTACATATCTAAAGATCTAAGCAAGCCAGGAGGTCTCAAAAGAATGCTGTCATGAAAACTGTCTATTTGGGTTGGAATGCAGTCCTGTGACCTTAGTACCTTCACTTTGTACCTGCCAATCAGAGCCACCACTAGCATAACATGTTGTAGCAGAGCTCAGAAAGGTTTTTAAAATTGTTTATTTTTTCCCCTATATTCTAGGGAAGGGCCTACAGGATGTTCAGGGTCTCACTACTAGATCAGACTTGTAGTGATTTGCCTGTTTAGAGCCTCCGAGGTGCTGGGATTACAAATGCATGCCCAGTCTCAATGGCCAGTTCAGCACGGTGGGGGGGTGGGGGGGCAGCACAGCAGGCCCGGGAACAAAACCCCAGCTGCTGTGCCTGCTTGCAGGAACTTTAATCTGCTAAACTATTTGGCCAGGCCTAAATTTGGAAAATTGTGACAAGCATCCATCTCTCAACTTGTTGGTGAGAACAGTAGCCAGAACAGCTAGCAGAATTCTTTTGTTTCAATATCAACTCAAATATGTACTTTCATTATTTCCTATATGCTACATCTGGAGGTATTAAAATATTTCAAGTTTGTATAACTAGAAAATATTTTAGCTTTAGTTTTCAAAGGTATGTTTGCTAAGTATAAAATTCAAAGAGGACAGATCTTTTTATTTTTCTTTCAGTCCTTTAATTAGTCTAGTTTCTTATACACACTTTTTTTTTTCTTTCTAATGTGGAATAAGATTCTATTTAATTTTGTTCTTCCATAGCTAATGTTTTTTATGTATATGCTTCAATCATTTTTTTCTTTACAATAAGTTTTGGACCATTTCATTTTTGTGTATCTTGGTATGATTTTATTTAAATTTCTTGTGCAAAAGGTTCATTTTTCTTGGAAATGTGGTATTATAAGTTGAACTAAATTCAGAAATTTTAAATCTTTAAATATTGATTGCCTACTCCTTTCTACTTTGAGAATTCTAATTATATGAATATAAAAAAGGAGCACTAAATGCTTACAATTTTTGTTTTCACTCTGATTTTTTTTTCCTGTCTTGAATTTCTTATAACTTCTTATTTTTTTTTTCTAAAACAAAACTTATGCATTTATATCTGGTAATCTGAAAAACTAATTTGCACATAGCATTATACAATACAGCAATCATTGTTGGATTCCTATTACTTTATTTAGTGAATCTTGTATCATGTATAATGCTGTTCTCTTTTGTCACTATTTTGTATTCTTTAAAAATAATAATAAAAAGTACAAAATTAAAAAATATGTATTTTTGTGACCCTAGTATATATTTAGGGCTGTGTTGTTATTATGAGGGAAGCTAATAAGTCCTTATCTTCAAAGATTTCCACACCAAGTATTTATTAATATGAACAAGAGAGAGTGATTGTGCAAAAGAAAGAGGTCTGAATGAGAAGTTCCTGGTTCCAGAACCACTGTTTATTAACAGGCTTTTTCACTCCTGTCATCTTTAGAAAGAGCATGGCTAGATGCCTATAAGCTTCATTTCCCAAATCCCAGATTCTAACCTGGTCATAAGATGTACAGTGAAACTTACTAAGGTTCAAGAATTATAAAAAAAAAAAAAAAAAAAAAAAGCGTGTAGTCAAAGCCCTCCAGAATAGCAGGGATTCAAATATATTTTGATATGAATCAGCAGAGGAAAAGAAACCAGAGGGAGGGGCAAAAGAGAATGTAGGTACCTAGGTACAGGCCCTGTTTTCTTGGCTGTATCTACATTAGGTCACTGATAGAGATCCTCAGTCAGAGTGAAGTGCCTTGATAGAGGTACATCTCTCTCATCCTACTTCCCTCCCTCTATCTACATTCTGGCTGTTAATAGTATTCCCTGGTACTAGAATTCTCAATCTAAAGATTTGGGGCTATAAGATTAGCTTGCTTACAGCTACAGTAGGTTTACTCACCATCAGCCCTCTGAAGCAGATCCTTTTAAGAATGCCAGCAAGAATTCAACAAGAAGAATGAGAAGGTCATTGCCCTCTGCCTCTCTAGATATACCCCTAACTAGATCTTTTCTTTTATGTTTATTTATTTATTTATTTGGTGCAGGGTCTTACTATGCAGCTCAGACACACAGTGATCCTCCTGTCTCAGCCTCCCTAGGTATTACAGGCACGTGACACCATGCTGGGTTTCAGTGGCTGGCTCAGTGCACCTGGGGCTCCAGGGTGGGCATGGAATGCAGTACTGAGGTCAAACCCAGGTCCTTGAAACTGCCAGGCAGGTGATTAGGTCGCCGAGCTATCTCCCCAGCCCATCCTAACTAGATATTTAACTATGATTTAACTATGGAGTAGTCACTCTCTGGACACTTTATTTTCTTTTTTCTTCCCAATTTTTTTTTAAATTAGTACATGTCTGCAGTACATAATGATTATGTTCTTCATATGGATTTGGTACATGTACAGATTTGATTTTCCTCCTTTAAAATATCTACTTTTTAATCACTGATATAAATTAGGGAAACCACATGAGATAATAGTTATAACTAAGCCTTACTTTCAAGACATATGCATAGATATTTTAACCTTCATTATCAATGATACATACGTGATTTATTGAGATAATAAAAGTTTGATATTCTACCTCCACTGGTATAGACTATTCAACAGCAAATTAGAACTTACCAAGTACTTTATAGCTAGCATAGAAATTTAAGATCACAAATTTTGTTAATAATTAATAAATTAGAATAACATATCAGACTCAACTGAATTATTGCCTTGAACATACAAATGGTCAACTTAAAGTAAAACTGTATTTTATTTCCATCTATTTACTCAGCAACATGCCAATAGTAAATAAAAAAATCTCTCAAAATGTCATGATTCCTACTTTCAAAATTTGTTAGCAGCATGCAATGGAATGAGAAGTTTGATTTTATGCATCCAAATGTGAACTTATAGACAGAGGTTTTAGTGACTATTACAACAGATTTGCAGAACAGTGGCCATTGCAAATGGTCATGACCATTTCTTAGTTGATAATAATACAGTTTCCATATTCAGAATCCTAAGAGCTGACTTCAATAAGTAGGAACAGCTTCTTCATTTTTTTTGCTTCTTATAAGTTGAGTTTGCTTGAATAAGATGCAGTTTATTCTGAAGGAGAATATAAAACAAATGAGAGAGAATATGTTGTCTGCATCCCCCCCCCCCCCCGAACTGGGGATTCAACTCAGGCCCTTGCACTTGCCAGGGAAGTGCTTATTCCACTGAGTCATCTCCCCGGCCCCTTGTTTGCATATTTTTGCTGAGCTAGGTAAAATGAACCTCCAGCATTTCTTTTGTAAGCTTTTGTGTTAATGAAGACCTGATGGACATCATATCTGAAAGGAAATCTAAATGTGAATTATTTGCTATCATCATACATTAAGTGAAAATTCAGCTTATAATTTTAGAGTCACTTTGCAAAAGGTCATACTTATAGAAAAGTTACACTGACCATTAAGCAACAGCTCCGTTGCGCTGGAGATTTTTCTTTATGATAAACAATAAGGGGTCATGAATTTGATTTAGACTGAAGAAGGCATATGCTAGTACCTCTTATCAAACCTTGAAACAGCAAAAGTTTTTCAAAACCCAATTATAAAGGACTGGGGATTTATATCCGTGTCACAGTACCTGCCTGGCAAGTGTGAGGTCATGAGTCTGATACTTGGTAACCCATATATCCTAACGTTTACACTCTGATCTGTGGTTAATAAACTATTTCATATTGTCCAAGAGAACAATAAAAATGGCAGTAGACATTGACTGCCACATCTGGAAATCGTTCATCATCAGGCTAGATTTGGCTGAGCAGACCTGATTTTCTCTCTTTCTATTATAGAATCTTAGAAAATTAGGGCCAATTCCCTTTTTGGTTAAACTTTCTTTTGCTTTTTGAATTTTCATATTACAGAGAACAGCCATGTGTCTTCTATTAAATACAACATTTAGCTATGGCCCACATAGCTTTTAAGCCTCTGCCTAAAATTTAATTCTTCAATACATCCAAAGTTTTCAGGGCTCCAAATGATATGCCTGGGCTTTCCTCATAACTCACAGTCAGTCTCTGTGAGACCAACTACTTGATGGCTCCAAACAAGATAACTATCCATGGGGCAGAAATCATAGCTTAATGGTGACATCTAATCATACTATCTTCCATCATTTGGGAGAAAGAACAAAGTCTACCTCTTACCTGAGAGAGCAGAAGAAAAATGAACATAATTTCAAATGAATAGAGATGAGGATTTACCAGGAAATGCACCCAGGCCTTATGACCCAGCTGCATTCTCAGCTATTTTTTCTTTTTTCTTTTTTTTTCCCCTAGGCATGGTCTTGCTAAGCTGACTAGGCTAGACTCAAACATGTTATCCTCCTGCACTGGCCTTACAAGGTCTGGGATTACAAGCACATGACCATCCCTGGCTGAAGAGAGACTTCTAACAGGACAGCTGTAGATAAATTTACATATTCTTTTTCTAAAGAAGATCATCTTCTTAGAAATAGGTACCCAGATCATGGTTTAACTTTTCTAAAAATAGCAGACAACAGAAGGGCTTTAATTACATCTGCTTCCCTGGGGAAGAAGGAGGAAGGAATATAAAACACTTGTGAGGGTATCAAGAGTTACATAGCGCAAGAGAGAACTACCCAGAGACTTTATTGTTCTCAAAGCTTCAAATGCACCCCAGATAGCTGCTGAACATACTACTTTGCCCATCAGAGAAACATTCTTGAACCATACCAAATCTAGTAGCACTTTAAACTGAATCCAACATAGCCACACTATCTATTGAAAAGCAAGGGATGATTGAAGAGAACACTGATATTTCTTATCACTAACTACTTTTCTTTTTCTTTTTTATTTAAGACAGGGTCTACAGGGTCTCACTGCATAGATTGGACTCCTATTGATCTTCCTGTTTATAGCCTCCCAAGTGCTGGTTATTACAGGCATGCGCAACCATGCCCAGTCTCAATCATATTCTCAGTGTACCCCAGGGGCAGGGCTGGCACAGCAGGCCTCTGGATTGAACATCTGGCTCCTGCTTCTGCCTAAACAGGTGCTTCAATCTACTAAGCTATTTGGCCAGCCCTCCATCAACTACTTTTCTATTTAAAGTTCAAGCACCTATTTCCATATTCTTTTTTAAAAAATCTTATTTATCTACTTATTCATTTCTCTAGTACAGGGTCTCACTATGCAACTCAAAACTTGTAATGATCTCCTGTCTCAGCCTCCCCAGCACTAGCATAAGCTACTACACCAGATTTCAGTGGCTGGCTTTGCAGAGCCAGCACGGCATGCAGTACTGGAGACTGAACCCCTGTCCTTGTGCAGCAGGTACTTAGACTACTGAATTATCTCACCAGACCCCCATTTCCATATTCTTGATGTGATACAATTTGAGAGCAGTGGGGAGAGAAGAATAAAGCTATTTCCAAACTGTTGGCTGGGTGGGATGGCACACACCTATAATTCTAGCACTTGGGAGGCTGAGGTAGGAGGGGTTACTGTGACTCCTGGCCATTCTGAGCCACATATTGAGTTCAAAGCCAGCAAAGATCTGTCTCAGTGCAAAACAAAACACCTCCAAATACAAAGTATTACTGTAAGTTGAGACCATTTGATAAACTCAATAACCATTTCATAAACTCAATAATTATTCAATAAGCTAAAATTTGCTAAAAGAAAGCAAATTGTCTAAGTTATCTGAACTTATTAGAACTACCACTAAATCCCTTGCTAGGAACCAGAAAGTTATATATATATATATAGATAGATA
>PVKA01048567.1:0-13714 GCA_004027165.1 Ctenomys sociabilis
GACAAAAAAAAAAAAAAAAATCATCATGTGTGTGTATAGACAGTACCGTTGGGATAGATAATGCTGTGCTTCTGCATAATTCTATGAGAGGCAAGATCTGCACTAATGGTGGTTGGACAGGATATTATGTCGGCTTTTAGTGCTATGGTCATCCACTAGGTAAATAATTATTGAATCTTTGATATAATTCAGCTATATAAAGACCTGTAAATATAATATCATGTATGCACCTTGTACAATACCAAAACGTTATGAAAACAGTTTGCAATGTATTATTTCATCGACTCTGTATGGTTATGGTGTTTTGAAACTGTCTGATTGACATTTGTATTTCAATAAAATAAAAATAAATGGAAAAAAATTCTTGGGGAAAAACTTCTATAGGAAACAAACAAATTATTGCAAAGTAGCAATTCATTGATTTATTTCCTCTCCTCTGCTCTTCTCTCCCCTCCTCTCTTCTCCTCTCCTGTCTTTTTATCTCTTCTCTCTTTCTTCCTTCCATTAAGAAGATTCTTTGACAAAATTAACCATCCTGGGTATGTAGGTTTTCAAGTGAAATTCTTCTATTTTTATACGATTTCATTAAATAATTAAGAAACAATCATTAGTAGAATTCTGAATGAATAGGGAAATTGCTTATGTATAGTCACACAGATACAGTCATATATTCTTGTAAAATTGTAAATATCTCTGATTTCTCCCCCAAACATAATGCAACATTTGGGGCATGTCTACATAAATTTTTATTTTTAACTTAGAGTTTTCAGAAATAATAATGAGTCATAGCAGCAATGTTTGTTTATATTGAGCTTCTAATATATTAATTCAATAGAATAAATATTACATTATAAAATATGTCATTGTAGATGTTGAGACATAATGTTTTTTTGGTATTTAGTACAGGATCTACAGGATCTCACTATGCAGACTGAACTCATAGTGATTCTTCTGTTTTCAGCCTCCAAAGAGCTGGGATTACAGGCATGCGCTACCACACCCAGTCTCAGTCCTCTTCTTAGCATGCTCCAGGTGCGAGATTGGCACAGCTCTGTGAGGATTGAATCCTGATCCCTGCGTCTACCTAAGCAGGAGCTTTAATTGGCTGGGCTATCTGGCTAGCCTGAGATCTGATGATTAAGGAAATCTTTATGAATATTATTTAAATGTCAACACGAACTTAACTGCATAGATTAATCAACTTTGAAAATTTATATTTTTCTTCCTAAATCTTTCCATAACCTACCCTCATCTGCCCACCATGTCCCATTCATTTTGTAATTCATAGAGAAATGTGTTTTGTAAAATGCTAAGCACAAGATCCTAGTAACTAACAAATCTGTACAGAGGTAAGTTAAAGTTAATTTGACTTTTAAGAAGTTTGCACTTTGGATTTGCAATATGCAAGAAATTTAATGAAAATTAACCGTGATGTAAGAAATTTGGAACCTAATCTAAAGAAAATCATCACAGCTTCATAGCTGGCCAAGCCATGTACCTTCTAGTTTGGGATAATACATCTATGCAGACTTGGCTGGAGAGAGCAAAGTACAATAGCTCACATGGGGCACACCTTGACACACACAAATACACGCACATGTGCACCTCAGGACTCCCTGCCAGTTCATACGCTTGCCAGTCTGCTAAATTACATTCAACATGGTTGTTACTCAGTGCATGAGCTTCCAAAAAATGTTTGATTCTAGTCCTACGTAAATGCATTTATTCAATATTAATTTAAAAAATGACTTAATTTGTATTGATTGAAAAATGCAAATGAAATGACTTGATTGTGTTGAAAGGATAATTGCAATATTACACTTAGATGCAACCAAAACATTTATATGTATATAGCACAATCTTTTAAAGCTTTTAGGATATTATATGTTCAGAAAATTAGTTCAACTGGAATTTTGTAGATCATCTGTTTCAATGAATGGATACGCACACTGGGATTTGTTCTGAGGTTGCTCTAACGAAACCTGAGATTTCCTACCATATTCTGAGTTTACTTAGAAAATGTGCATGTTGTCTTCTGGAAATAAATGGATTGTATTTCCTCATAGAAGCATTAAAAGAAGTTGTGACAATATCTGGATGAAATCAAAATGATAACCCCTGAAATAGAATTTTCAGACTAATTAATTAGGTAACCAATAATTTAATTATATGTTTCTTCTAGAAAAAAAATTATGCTTGATGATTACAAAGCCATGGTAAGGGAATAGGAAACATTGTGAAATTTTATAGATAATTTAAATTCAATAAATGTAAATACACATTATTCATCAATTGTAAGACACCTTAATTATTTCCTAAAAGCCATGTATGTTCAGTTATTCATGATTACACATTACTTTTTGCAGAAAAGTAATTTTTAAAATTACAGATTCCTAATTATACTTTGAAAAACTTTATTTAATTGTTTGCCTTTTTCTTTTTGTAGCGTTTTGCAAATTTTATTTTATTTTTTATTATTATTTTTTATTGAAGAACAAATAGCAATGAGACAGTTTCAAGACAAATTAACAGGACAGAGTCAATAAATTAATATATTGGAAAATGTTTTCATAATGTTTTGGTATTGTACAAGGTGCATACATGACATTATACTTACAGACATTATTATAGCAGATGTCTCTAATGAAGAAGTGAATGAAGAAAGTGTAGCTATATACTTACCTTATTTTTATAGCTTAATTTATATCACAGATTCAGTAATTAATACTTTCTACCTTGTTATCTCCCTAGTGTCTGTCCATAGTACTAGAAGCCAACATAACATCTTGTCCAACCACTATTAGTGCAAATCTTGCTTTTCATAGAATTGTGCAAAAGCACGGCATATTTATCCTAACTGTACTGTTTATACACACACATCATGATTCTTCCTTTGTATACCCCCTTTTTTTTTTGTCTAGATCTGTCAAAAATGAGCACTCCATTGTCATTAAACCAATTTAGGTACCTGAACTCGGCGACACAATCCAACACAGTCCAGCAGTCCACAATAATAGTGAGTTATCTGAAGAAGTTGTTGACTGTACCCATTTATAGTGCAGCTTATTATTATGGCCCCACGTTATATATCTCATTTAATACTTTTCTATTGGATGGTTAAGACCGAGATAGATCAAGACCTATATACCCAAAGATGTAGCTTTTGTTTCTGATGAGGTCAGTGAAGTCTCCTCAGGGTTTATCTTGTAATCCTGTACCTTACTTTGTAGATCTTTTGTCTGTGTCATGCATGCGGATGAGTCACGGCCAATGCTTGAACAGTTTGCTCTCTGTGAAAGCCTGAGAGAAAGTTTTTTCTCCATGTAACTCTCCCTAGGCACACTATACATCATCAGTCTCTTTCTTCTGTGGCTCCATAATCTCCTTGATCAGAAAATTTGGGGCACAACTGAGTTTCGTGATGTTACAGTACAAGTTTTCCTACCCATTTTTCTTATTTTTGAAAAATAAGTTGCCTTTAAATTAACATTAGCTGAATAATAATACATAGGAATGGTCTTAAATATTGCTTAAGACAGTGATATGTTCTTCATAATGATGTACCATATAAAGATGTATTTTTGAAAAAAACAATACCCCTTTTATGTTACTGAAAAAGAAATAGACAGTATTGGTCTTGTATTTTGGTTACCTTAGTATATTTCAGTTTTCGCATAATTTTTTGAATAATGTTAAGGCTAGTCACTATTTCTTCCATGAAAGGAAAATCATTGTATTTTAAAGCTCAAATGATGTAGATCCTACAGCCAGGGTTACTTGACTTTGAAGGGAAGCTTCTAATTATGGGAGAAATGCTGCTTTAGAACATAGAATCCTGGTTAAACAGTAGGCAGCAAGCTACTGGAAAATGCAATTTTCTTTCACATAATTTTATAAATTGTTATAAAGGAAAAAAAATACAGTTTGCCAGATCAAAGGTATCCTATATCCTCCCATTCACCCAGACCTACTACAAAGGGCACCTACTGTCAGACCAGCACAATTTTCTTCCTCCCCAGCACTTCCCCATGCTTCCATTCACACCCTATGGTCTCCGTTCCCCACTGCCACTGTCCAGAGGGAACATGATAGCTGTGCCAACCTATTATTGAAAGGAAGCCGAAGGAACTCCTTCTCGTGGTGAGGAGGTGTGGGTGTTTCCTGTAATACTTCAGTGATGTACAATAAGAATTTTGATGAGTGTGTTCTTCACTATTTTATTTTGTTTGTAGAACCAGGGATTGAATTCAGGCCCCTGTGCTTGCCAGGCAAGTGCTTATTCTACTGAGCCATGCCCCCAGGCCTGAGTGTGTTCTTTAACTCAAAGTTAAACTGTTGTTTCAAAAGCATATCTAATTTCTCATGATATGAAAATATGAGAAACAAATACATCAAAGGAAAACAGTGAAATAAATTCACAGTGGGTGGGAAAGTCAGAATATAATGAAGACGTTTTGGTCATCCTTTAAATGTTTGTTTTCCTGTTTACTGGGCCTTTGCAGTCTCTGCAGTCTCCAAAACTGCCTAAGTGTTTGATGCTGCATGTGAGAAATGATACCCACTGGTAATCAGCATATGATTTTGACACACTACTTCTGTTCCATTTTCAGTTGTTAACATTTGCTGTAAGAAGCACTTGATTTTTCAGTCAACGTGAGCACTTTTCAACCTCTCACGATGTTGTAAACTGTTGTCTAGCTCTGGAGATCAATAATTGACTTCAGTAATATGGCCATATACTTAACCATAGATGGGATCCTGGAGTGAATATATTTCTACTAAAATGCTTTAACACAGCCCATGGGGCAGTGAGTTTCATGTCAGATCCATTCTTGATATAACAAGTATTCTTTGGTGAGATGGACTCTTTTAATCAAATTATTGCTAAGCATAATGGGGAATATGGAAATGTGCCAATTGAAAACTCAATGGGAAAAGAATAATAGGAATAATGAGCAGTAACACAGAGGGAGAAAAGGTAGGCAAAGGAAATTGGTCACAATAAGAACTCTGTAAAATCAAGAGCGTGAATTACAGCTGTAAGAGGGTGTGTAATGGTACTCATTGATGTATTTTACACCCCAGAGTGTGAAAGTCACTTCATGGATTCTCTTTTTGATGATTAAGGCTAATATATGGGCTTGTCAATTTCCCTGTTTCAAATGGCAAGTTTCCAGATTCTTCCTGTATCATAAACTGGAGCACGAAGAAGTAACAGAACACAGCCTCAGGAAATGCACTGAAATACCATCATTAGTGCACTCAGGCATGTTGTGAAGTAGCTGTTTTAATTTTTCACTTAATTCCATCTTTTTGTTTCATGCAGACACATTTGTTTCTATTTAGTGCTAATTTGTGTTTATGTGTGTTCTCTATCAGAACATAAAAAGTAATCCAAATTAAGTCTGTAAAATTAATTTTGCAACAATTGCATTTCCCTTCTTGTCCCTTGGTGCTTATGAATAGAGTAGTGGTTTGGATCCAGAATATCTCCCAAAACTCTCACTAATTCAGAAGAGGGACTTCTGTAGTGTGTGGTTCATTCATAGGGCATTGATCTCCTCGTGAATCTACACAACAGGGAGTTCTTCAGGTGGATGTGCTGTTGGGGTGAAATCTAGTTAGAAGCGCACCACTGTACGCATGATGTGGAAGGATGTATTGCTCTTCCCAGGTCTTATACTCATTTTTCCTTCCCAGCTGCCATGAGTGATGCATTGCTCAGCAGCAGACCCTTGCCACAAGGGATAAGATCCTGTAATAATGTGGTCCAGAGTAAATCACTTGTCCTTTGTTTTTTGTTTTTTTTCTCTTGGAAGAACCAGGGATTGAAGTTAGGCCCTTCCACTTTCCAGACAAGCACTTATTCTATGGAGCCATCTCCCCAGACCCTCACTTTTCTTTAAATTATGGATGTCGAATACTTCTTTCTAACAAGTAAAGAATTTTACTAAGATGAAGACATTCATTGAAGCATCTCTGCAGCACTTGTTTCTCTTCTAGATATACTTTGTTTTATTGTTCCTATTACCAAACTACAATCATTTATACTTTCTATAAACTTAAATTTTACTATGTGCAGAGCTGTTAAAAATTAATATGATTAGGGCTGGGGAGATGGCTCAGTGGAATAAACACTTCCCTGGCAAGCACAAGGGCCTAAGTTCAATCCCCAGTTCCACCAAAAAAAAATTAGTGTAATTTTAGGACCAATGGTGTAGCTCAGCAATGTAAGCCGCTGCCTAGCAAGTGCAAGGTCCCGAGTTCAATTCCTGTACTGCCTCACCTCAAAATATAGTATAATTTTAAAGTTTCACTAGTAGTTAGAGGAGATAATTAGAATGACAACAAAAGTAATTCAGAAAATAAGTCCTTTTACTAACTATTATAAAGAAAAATAAAGAATGTAGACAGGATCGAGAAGAAGTTTCAATATGAAAGAAGATTTTGCAGTTATCTGTTGTTAAATCTCATGTATTTGAGTCAGTTATTATAAGTTAAAATATGATTTCTGTTATTGGATTAGACATTTGGCTGAATGGCTTAATCTTCATGATCATTTTCCTTTAAAATCAAGGTTATGCCCATACCATGTATGTGATGCATCTGTATAATACAAGGTATTCACTTATTGATAGCCATCATTGTTCTGTGTGTTTGGTCTCTCTTAGTCTACTACCTCTCTGAAAATCAGATAACATAAAATTCCCCCATTGTAATTTTTTCTTGTCTTTTTTGAGACAGTATCTGCTGTGCCACTCTCAATGACCTTGAGCTCATTTTGTAGCCCAGCCTGGTCTCAAACTCACAACAATCCTCCAGCCTCAGACTCTTGAGTGCTGGGATTCTAGGCATGCTACTTCATGCCCAGCTTCCCCATTTATCAAACCTCCCCATGTTTGATCAATGTTATCCCTGTGATATGTGTCCTATGTTCTCCTGAAAATTGATGCTCAGTTTATAGCAATGTAGAATTCTCAACGTGCAAAATTGCACAATATAGAGAGATCAAGCAATACAATACTTTCCAGATGTCTTTATCATAGAAAGTTAAATGCACATAAAGTATAAAGTGAACAAAATTAAATATTTTTTGGTAAGACATGATTGTGTGACAATAAAATGGCTCAAAAAGGATACTCATGGATTTTAGAAGAACAATCTTGATATCAAGGGAATCTCTGTACATACACAACATGTATTTTTCATAGCAAGGCAGTATAGTTTCATTTTTGTTTTCCATAATTTGGTCAACTATAAAGGCAAAGGTCCACATATTTTAGCTACAAATAATTACATGAATTATGACTTCTGTTTCTTAAATCTATATTTAAAATTGGAATATGTCAGTACCCAGGGAAAGTTCAGATGCAGCGAATTTTAAGAAAATGCCTCTACTAATGTATTTCTATATTATTTATGTTTGAGGTATATATTCCAGAGTGACCAAGGACTCCTTTGTTCAAGTAAGTACCCAAATTCAAGACTCCATGACCCATCCATATACAGAAAAGTATGTTTTTCTGCTAATTTTTTAATTTGCTTGGTAGTTCGAAAGCCAATTGCATTAGTCACCACACTCTGGCCCGTATCAATTTGACACCATGCACATCTCTTTAAATCATACATAATCTGTAGATAAACGCAATAAAGATACTAATTCTTTGTAACATGGCACAGCTACTATGTCATATAAAATCTACAGTGTGAGACTCCCTTGCTCAAAGTCTGAGGAAACCTCAGCATTTCTTTAAAATCCAAGTCAGTGTGCCCTCTGAGACTCAAGCTTTTATCTGTGAACTTCTGTAAAATTGAAAAGTTTGCAAGATACAGCTTTTAGCTGCGAACTCTGTTAGGATAAAGGAAGAGAAAACAAAGGTATGAGCGTAACAGGACAGGTGTATTTCAAAACAAACATGAGTGGGACCATCGTGGCACTTGTACTTTGTTACAGTATTCATATGCAAAACAACTACCTAAAATAGGACTTACATTAACTGAACTATAAATACAACTGTAATAACTGTGATTAACCATAACTAACTAAACCATAAAGCTATAACTACCACTATATTACTATACCAGTTACTCTCACTCAGTTCACGAGCCCATTTACAGGTTCATCCATAGTGCACTGTTGAGGAGCTTGGTTGCCTCCCAAGGAGAAAGTACAAGAAACAGAGGTTGCCCAATTGGGAGACTCAGAAAAGCACAGGGAATAATGGTTGTTATCCAGAGCAAGGACAGATTACGAAGGAGCTCCAAGATGTAGCTGGGTGGGAATCGCTTAGAGCCATCTCCAGTCAGCCTAGATGGCAGTGGTCAGATTCCTTCAAAAAGTAAGTTACATAAACCCATGTAGGAGCACAGGCAGAAGAATTCCATTCCAAAAGACAACTTAGCAAATCCTTGCCAAGGTGAAATTCTTACAAAGGAAGTAGCAAGGGGTAGAATTATAGGTAAGCTTATGGGTAGCTGTGATTTCCAACCCCAGTATCACAGCTTCTAATTTTACCTTTAAATACAACTTGTGGAAATAATTATATTTGAGAAGAATGTTCAAATTTCTCATCAGTGTTTTAGCAGAATTTAAGAATCTCTATTGTGAATAAATCAACAATTTCATATAATAGTGTTGTACTTATACATTACCTGTTTCAAAGATTAATTGAATATAAATTTGCTATAAATTTAATTTTTGAAATCCTATGCATTATTTTGATTTTCATTATGAATTGGTGCACAAAGTTGAACCTTTAAGTGTGAAATAATGTTAAATACTATTGAGAATGTGGGTTATATGAACATTTTATATTATTTATACAATATATAATATTTGAAAACACTTGGGTTCTACATATAACTTTAAAGAGCTATAGCATGTTATTATGTTTGACTCAATAACTTCTTAAGTGTAGTCATAAAAATATTTCATGCATTTCTTCTTTCATGTGTAAGAAGATCAACAATGATCCAAAAGTTCATTGTGTCCATATTAGTTTCCTGAAAAACATTATGAGTTTAAATGAATAAATAAAGTGGTATCATATGAGGAAGATAAGAAATATTTTCACTGTGTCAGCTGCACTATAGGAGCCTTTTTAAATGTATTTAGTACAGGATCTACAGGGTCTCACTACACAGATTGGACTTCTAGTGATCCTCTTCTTTCAGCCTCCCAAACACTGGGATCACAGGTGCATGCTACCAGGCCCAGTCTCAATTGCCAGCTCAGCGTGCTCTGGGGCTGTGGTTGGCATGGAACCCAGGTTGAACCCCACCTCCTGCATCTGTCTAAGCAGACACTTTAATCTTCCGAGCTATCTGGCCAGCTCTGTATGAGTCTTTTTGATCGGACAGTATCTCAACTTGAGTAAATTCAACAAGAAATTTGCCGTAACATAAAATAAGACATCTTAATATTGAGAAAGCTTTTAAAATAGCATTAGTGTCTTTACATATTTTCCCATTGCCATGTTTTTCCAAAGAATTGTTTACATTTCAATTTGGGAAATAAGTTTTCAAAATCTGTAATAAATTCCATTATCTGAATTGTGGGAGATAATAAAATGTGTTTTATGATGAAGAATGGGCAAATGGCTAAATGTCACAAACCTTTCCGTAGGGATCATTTGTCACCAGGTAGCTCTTTATTTCTACTGATTTGCCTTTACCAAAACCTTATGGTACGTGTGGGATCTAAGTCTATATATGGAAAATGCCATTGTATTTAGCAATGGTTAACTGTCTAGCAACTCTTCTGCTTAACAAAATCTTTTAGGTTACTAAAATCATTTATCTTTATTTTTACAACATTAATCTGTAAAATAAATTTTTCTTAATCTACAGATATAAGTCACTTGCTTATTGTGCAAACAAGCTCAAGGTTCTGACTCTAGCACTACAAAAACAAAATAGACAAGCAAAACCCTTTTACCTTTTGTATATTTCCATTCATTCACTCAACTTTAACATCATTTTTATGAGAGTGTGCTATGAAACAACAGAAGCAATAATAATTTTATCAGGTAGAAAAAACACGAGATCTTTCAAAGTGCATAATCAAAATTATTTACCTATTTTTCTTTTTAATTGTACAACATTTGAGTTGTAAGCTTGAATCAAATTTCAGGCAAAACTGGAAAATATATTCACTTTGCGAGGAACTTGCTAAATATTCTTTCAACTGAGATTATCAGAGTACTTAAAACTGAAGAAATGAGTCAGAAATACTATTCTTTAATTCAGCACAAAGGCAGCATTTTATGTACATACATTTAAAAGCTAAGTATTCTAATACTAAATAACTATACAGAAACAAATCCAATGCTAGTAAATCTCCAATCCTTTCCTTCATTCATTAGAAAAGAATATTATTTTATAAAATAATTACATGACAGCTGAGCATCTGGTGAATGCTCTATCAATGGTCATCGCCTGACAGGATGACTAAAGTTGCAGAGATCAGTAGCAGATGGTCAGGTCAAGACTAGGTGAAGCATGCATTCTTCCAGAAGTTTTCTTGGCTTGCACAAGATACAGACGGGCTTAGTTTCTTATTTTTAATCAATAAAAATTTACTCGGTGAATTTTTAAAATTTTAACTTTTAATTTTTAATTTATGGTGATAACAGGGATCATACTTAGGACCTTGTGCTTGCCAGGCAATCACTTAATCCACTGAGCTTCCTCCCCAGCACATAATCTGTGAAATTTTAAGTCTATAAAGTCAGTTCCCACTAAACAATATAAAATTTGTCTGATCCATTCCTCAGGTGATAGGCATCTTGGTTGTTTCTAAGATTTGGCTTTCACAAATTGTGCTGCTATAAACATAGGTACACACATATCACTATGATATGATGCTTTCCAGATCCTCCAGGAAAATTCCCAGTAGGAGAATATCTGGTTTGAATGGGATTTCCAGTCCTAATTTTCTATGTAGTCTCCACACTGATTTCCATAGTGGTTGCACCAGTTAACATTCCCAACAACAATGGAGAAGGGTTCCTTTTTCACCATAGCCTCTGAAACATTTGTTGTTGGTTGACTTTTTTATGGTAGCCATTATTTCTGGAGGAAGATGCTATCTTAGTGTTGTTTTAACTTACATTTCTTGGATGACTAGTAATGTGCAGCATTTTTTCATTTATTTATTAGGTTCTTTAATTTTGTCCTCTGAGAAGTGTGTGTTCATTTTGGATGCCCATTTCAGGATTGGGTCTTTAAGATTAGGGCCCTAATATTCTTAGTTCTTCATAAATTCTAGTGAGAAGATCTTTGTCTGACTATTTATTTGTCAAGAGTTTTTCCAAATTGGGTTGTCTTTTCACTTTGTTGGTAATTTCTTTTCACATACAAAAATTTCTCAATAAGATGAGATCCTAGTTGTTAATTCTTTCACGTGTTTCCCATGCAATTTTACTTTTGTTCATGAACTGTTTGCCTACCCCTATGTCTTTAAGAGTTCCTCCTACTTTCTCTTCCAGGAGATTCAGTGTTGCTGTTTTAATGATTAGATCTTTAATCCATTTTGACTTTAGTGTAGTGCATGGTGTTAGACCTGGTTCAAGTCTTAGTTCTGGGCATGTAAAGTGCCACCTTTTCTAGTACCATTTGAGAAAGAGCCTATCTTTCTTCCAGTGAGCATGTTTGGTCACTTTGTCAAAGATAAGGTGGCTGAGTGTGATCATAGAGGCTTCTACTTCTTCTAGCCTATTCCATTGATCCTCAGATCAATTTTGTTACCAGTACCGGAGGATTTTAAAACAATAGTGTTGTAGTATAATTTCCAGTGAGGAATTGTAATGCCTCCTGCCTTGCCTTTTTTGCCCAGAATTCCGTTTGCTATTCTAGGTCTTTTCTGGTCCCAAATAAATTTCAGGAATGATTTCTCTAGGTCTTGGAGGTATGTTGGGGTTAGGTTGAAAGGAATTGCATTAAATCACCATAGCAATTTTCAGAGTATGGCCATCTTCACAGGGTTTTTTCCTCTCTAGGAACAGGGAATATGTTTCCATTTTCTGAAATCAACTATCATCTTTTTTTGAGTTCTGTGATTTTCCTTGAAAAGATCTTTGAATTCTTTAGTTAGATTAATTCCAAAGTATTTCATTTTCCATGGTGCTATTTAAAAGGTATTGTTTATATAATTTCCCTCTCAGTATGCTTGTTGTCTGTATAGAGGAATGCTACTGACCTCTGGGTATTGTGATTGTATCCTGGTATGCTACTGAAATTGTGTATTTATTCTAATAGCTTCTTGGTGGAGTTTTAGGGTCTTCCAACTAAAATAGTGTGTCACCTGCATATAATGATGATTTAGCTTCTTCACCTATTCTTAATCCTTTTATTTCTCTCTTTGTCTAATGGCTGTATCAAATGATTCCAGAAATACATCAAACAGAATACTGGACATCCTTATCTTGTACCAGATCTGTGAATAAATATTTCATTTTTTCCCCATTTAGAATCTTATTAGCCATTAGGTTGGCATAAATTGCTTTCCTTAGATTGAATTAGAGGCCTTCTATTCCAATATTCTACAGGACTTTGAACATGAATGAGTGATGAACTTTGCGAAAAAGCATTTTTATATCAAGTGAGATGATCATGTGACTTATAGATTTGACTCTATTGATATAATGTATTACATTTATGTATTTGCTAATGTTGAACCATCCTTGCATCCTTGGGATGAACCCTGCCTGAACATGGTGTATGCTCTTCTTGAAAGTTTGATGTATTATGTTTTCTAGGATTTTATTGAAGATTTTTGCATCTATGTTCATGAAGAAGTTTGCCCTGTAGTTCTTTACTTGCTTCCAGGAATGATTTTGGGAGGATTGCTTCTTTTTCTAATTCATTGAACAGTTTGAGGAGTACAGGGATTATATTTTTCATAAATTTCTTGTAGAATTCAGTTGTGAATCCATCAGGACCTGCACTTTGGTCAGTAGGTTTTTTTTTTTTTTAATTACATTTCATATTTATTAGCTGTTATTAGGTTATTGAGAGTTGTTATATCTTCTTGATTCAGTTTTGGTAATTTGCACCTTTCTAGGAATCTTTCCATTTAATCTGTGTCTTCTATTGCGTGAGAGTAAAGATTCTCAAAGTAGCTATTGATAATCTTTTCAATTTTTATTGGGCCTGTGGTAATTACACCCTTTTCATTCCTTATTTCTTGTATTTCAATTTGTTCCTTTTAATGAGTTTAGCTTGGGGCTTATCAATTTTATTTGATCTTTCTAAGAACCAGCTTTTTATTTGTTAATTCTTTGAACTGTTTTCATTTCAATTGAATTAATTTCTCCTCTAATCTTTATGATTTCTTCCCATCTTTGGGCTCTGGGTGTCCGGCGCTGCTCCCGTCCCGTGGAAGAAGACACTTAGACACTCTGAAGCGGGTTCAACAAGCCTTTATGGATCGGGATGCAAGCCTCTACATGCGTCCGCTAGCAGCGGCGTCCAACGTGCAAGCAACAACAGATTTCCTGGTATAGCAGACTATATAGATTTTACAGACCAATCACAATCATACACGTGTTCAGATGTCATTGGTAGGATCATAAAAACGGCGGGCTTTTCCCTGGATAGGAGGAGCCCAGGCACGGCAACAAGAACCAGAAGCCGGATGTAAGCGCCATCTTGGCAGACACGATGGGCAGGGGAGCGAGGAGCGGTCGCCATCTTGGAATGGCTCCCGACATCT
>PVKA01048569.1:0-13738 GCA_004027165.1 Ctenomys sociabilis
AATAAATATTAGGTCAGAAATAAATAAAAAAAAACATAGGGGCCAGGGAGATGGCTCAGTAGAACAAGCAATTGCCTGGTAAGCACAAGGGCCTGAGTTCAATCCCTGGTTCCACCAAAAAAAAAAAAAAAAAGTTAACAAAATACATGGCCAGCCAAATACCTCAGTGGATTAAAGTGCCAACAAGCAAGCACAGGGGCCAGGGGTTCGATCCTCAGGCCTGCTGTGCCAGCCCCAACCCCAGGGCACACTGAGATGACAATTGAGACTGGGAGTGGTGGTGCATGCCTGTAACCCCAGCTCTTGGGAGACTGTAAACAGGTGGATCACTATAAGTCTGATCTAGTAGTGAGACCCTGAACACCCAGTAGACACTTCCCTAAAATACAAAAAAATAAATAAAATACACACCAGAAAAACAACAGGTAAAAGAAAAAAAAAAAAAAAAAAAAAAAAAAAAAAAAAAAAAAAAAAAAAAAAAAAAAAAAAAAAAAAAAAAAAAAAAAAAAAAAAAAAAAAAACAACCAGCAACTCAAGATCATGAAAGTACGCATGGAGACAGCTCAGTAGAATAAGCACTTGCCTTATGAGTTTAATCCCTGGTACCACCAAAAAAAAAAAAAAAAAAAGATCATGAAAGTCAATACCTACATCACTAGAATCAATCTAAATGTAACTTACCTTGCAGGTAATACAGTAGCAAAAATAAATTAACATAAGGTGGGCACTGTGGCACATGCCTACAATCCCAGCTCTGGGAGGCTGAGGCATGACAAACACAAGTTCAACCCTAGCTTGGGAAATTTAACAACTTAGAACCTGTCAAGATTTAAAAACCAATAATTTTTTTAAAAGAGCTAGAGAGTAGGACCAATGAGATAGCTCAGCAGTCTAAAGCACATGCTTTGGCAAGCTTAGGCAACTGCAGGAACTTTGGTTCGATCAGGCACCACATGCCATGCCAGTCCTGCTCCCAGGGCAAGCTGTCCCTCCACCAAACAAATTAAAGTAAAAAATAAAAGGGCTAGAGATGTAGCTCAGTGCAAAAGCCCTGTATCACCATCTCTCCCACAGCTGATTTTTACAACATGAAATATGCTGTGTCCTGCCCACCTGGGACAAAAATCACTTCCTAATAACCACCCCCCCCAAAAAAAGATTGTGTTATAAGAGTGATTTTAAAAACTACCAGGGCTGGGAGATAGCTCAGTGGAATAAGTGTTTGCCTGGCAAGTGCAAGGTCCTAAGTTTGATCACCAAAAAAATAAAAAATGAAACAACCAAGTTAGCCTTAGCAGTTCTCCTTAAACCCACAGAAAGGGGAGGGAAGGGAGGACAAGAAGGGAGATAAAGAAAAGAAAGGCAGAAAGAAGGCAGGCAAGTTAAGTGGGCTAGATATGGCTCAGTGCAAAGGTCCTTGTTTCAATCCTTAAGACTACTTTAGGGCCGGGCGTGGTGGCACAGGCCTGTAATCCCAGCACTCGGGAGGCTGAGGCAGGAGGATTATTGTGAATTGAGACCAGCCTGAGCTACAAAGTGAGCTTAAGGCCAGCCTGAACTGCATAGTGAGACCCTGTCTCAAAAAGACAAAAAAAAACTACTTTAAAAAAATAGTAAATTTACACATGTGCATTTTTATTGTCAAACAATAAAAATTAGAGAATGTTTCAATTAAGAAAGTATTTCTGGAATGCAGGTTAAAATTACCTGAATGTCAATGCCTCTTTAATATTATTCTCCAGTTGTAGACTTGTCCTCCTGAGAACCCTAAATCAGGACAACCAAACCTCACCCTCCTGAGAATGCTAATTCAGCATCATGAATCTTCATCTCTCAGAAGCCAGAGGATACAGAGGCCTGATTCAGGCACTAAAGGAACTCTGCACTAAGTGGAAAAGTCCATCTCTCCCTCACTCTCCAGTTCCAACCCTTCACACCAGTGTCTAATGCTTTTCTCCCATTGTCCCTTCAGTCAACCTTCAACTACATTCCTGCCTCCAAGCAGCACTCATTACTCTGGTTTCTCTTCAGATTGTAAAAGTCTTTCACTTTTTTCCTAAGGTGTACTTGTGCAATGCCATGTGAAATGTGGTCCAACCTCTTAAATCTATGTAAATCACTGAGATGCAGCTAAAGATCCATTGAGTGCTCCATGCTAACTACAGTCTAGTGATCTCTCCTCAAATTCCTTTGTGCATTTATGTAAATTTCAATTATATAGTCATAGTTTTCTATTTCCTTTATTTTGTGGTATTGAAAATGGAACTAAAGGCCTTATGCACGTTAGGCAAGCGGACTTCAACTGAGATACATCCCTACCCATCACAGTTACTCCTTTGGCTTGATTTTTGAGACAAGGTCTCGCCATGTTAGTTTTGGCTAGCCTTAAATGTATTTCTGAAACCCAGGCTGGCCTCAAACTCACAGCAATCCTCTTAAGCCTCCCTTCTATTGAGATTACAAACGTGCACCACCATATTCTGCTTCCATCATAGCTTTTCAAAGGTATTTTAGTGTCATGCTTCTTCCCCCATGGCATTTCCTATATGAGTAAATAACTGTGAGTGATTTGTAGTAACAGAAATATTCACAAAGCAGGCTATTACAATGTTGGTCAAATTAAAACTGCTCTTTTTTGACATATAGGTATCTCCTTCCATATATTTAAAGGGAACTACCAATTATCTGTACTTAACTTTCTCTTTCTGCAAACTAAGGATCTTTAACTATTTGAATTCCTCCTCCAGTGTCATGATCTCTATATTACTTATTCCCTCAAGTAGCCTCCTCTTAACAAGCTCTAATTTGTAAAAACACTGAGATATGTTGTGGCAGCAGAATTAAAGAAACTGGTCCAAAAAGAGACTAACAATATGGTAGAAGGCTGAATTCTCCTGATCTGGCTATACAGATCTGTGATTCCAATGCTCAGGAGGCTGGCGCAGGAGGATCAGTGCAAGTTCGAGACCAGCCTGGGTTACAAAGTGAGCTCAAGGCCAGGCTAAATTGCACAGTGAGACCCCATCTCAAAAACAGACAAAAGAGAAAACAGAAAAGAATGTCTTTTGAAATTTCTGTACCTGTTATATGAATATTATGGAAAATGAGGCCGGGCCTGGTGGCACATGTCTGTAATCCCAGCACTTGGGAGGCTGAGGCAGGATTGTTGTGAGTTCGAGCCCAGCCTGAGCTGCAAGGTGAGCTTAAGGCCAGCCTGAACTGAATAGTGAGACCCTGTCTCAAAAAGACAAAAAAAAAAAAAAAAAAAAAAAAAAAAAAAAAAAAAACACCTAAAATATTATGGAAAATCTCCATATATCCTCACATTAAATATGTAATGCATATCATTGTTCAATCCCACAGCAAACTTTTTCCATGAAGGGTCTGATAGTAAATACTTTTTGCTCTACAGGTTATATAGTCTCAGCAGCAGATACTTATGTCACTGACTACAGTACAAAAGTAGTCACAGGGCTAAGGAGATAGCTCAGCAGCATAAGCACCTGCCTGACAAGCTCAAGGTCCTGAGTTTGATCCTCAGTACCGCAAAAAAAAAAAAAGAACAAATAAAAGTAGTCAGCATGGAAATGAATGGTTGTAACCATGTTAAACAAAACTTTGTAAAAACAAGTGGCAGGCTCCTGTATATTTAGAGCTGAGTTTGAAATAATCTGTTTCTGAGCCAGCGAGATTGCTCAGTGGACTAAACACCTGCTTAGGCAAGCACAGGAACTAGGGTTCAATCCCCAGCACCACATGCCACCTTGGCCCAGCCCCCAGGCACACAGAGCTGGCCACAGAGTGTGGGCGTAGTGGCACACACCTATAATCCCAGTGCTGGCTGGGGTGGCTAAAAACAGGAGGATCACAAAGAGAGACCCTGTACCAAATACTTCTAAAAAAAGAAAGAATCTGTTCCTACTAAACCCACTGCCTAAGTGGTTCTTTTCTTGAGGGAGAGTGCTGAGGATAAAACTTTTTTTTTTTTTAATGTATTTGTTACAAGGTCTACTGGGTCTCGCTACACAGATCACAAACTGGTCTTGCAGTGATTCTATTTTCAGCCACGCAAGAACAGGGGGATTATAGGCGTGTACACCACACCCAGTCTATGGAGATCAAACTTGAGATTGCCAAGCAGGCGCTTATGCCCTGAGCTATATCCTCGGCCCTAAACCTACTGTTTTAAATAACTGAAGTCTCTTAGTCAAATAATCTGTCCCAGAACTTAGCTGGGGCAACTGATTTTAATTTGTAATGTCTAAAGTTCCTTCATGTGCCAGGTGTGATGGTGCATGCCTGTCATACCAGTACTCAGGAGGCTGAGGCAGGAGGATCACTGTGATGATAAAGACTAGCATGGGCTACAAAGAGAACTCAAGGTCAGCATGAACTAAAGTGAGACCCTGTCTCAAAAAAACAGAATACATTTTCTTCATGAGTTTTCTGAAAGATGGAATAACATTTAACTATCCTCAGCTTCCTTTTGTTTCTCTATCCTCTATTTTTTCTTAAAATAAATGACCCTTCCTACAACTATACTTTTATATTAAAAGACAGAAACTATAAAAACACAAAGACTTTTTGTCTCTGAGACAGTCTCACTAGTTCAGGGTGGCCTCAAACTCAAAGCAAACCTCTTGCTTTTGAGTGTTGGGAATTACAGGCATATGCCACCATACCTGGCCAAAGAAGTTATCGCGCTCTTCTCTCATCCACCTTAGCATTCATTCTCTTTCTGATGTTATTTACTCTTTTTCTGTCTAAAAATCACTCCTTAAAAAAACAGAGCCAGAACATAAGCTAAGCAGTCTGCCTTTCTCTCTAGCACCTGCAAGTATTAGTTCTCTGAGAACTGAGTGTTATTATTCTTACTCCAACAGAAAAACAAATCGTCTTTGCTATGTTTCAAAAAAGCTCATGCAATGAGACCTGCTGCTATGTTGTTTTAGAGACAGATACACAGATAGATCCCCTTTCATTTTCTTATGTTCTGAGTTAACTTTTTAAAATTCCCATTAAATTATACTAACATCTTCCTCCCATGTCATTGGGATTACTTCCAATTACATGACTAGAATCTTCCTCTTAGGAACTAAAAGTCAATCTATTCCTTTTAAGAGTCTCAAGTGATGAAGATGACTGTTATGGTACATACTTGTAATTCCAACACTTAGGAAGCTGAAGCAAGAGAATCCATGCCAATGAAGCAGAGATTTGGATTATTTCAACAACAGAAAAATCTTAAATCAGTTCACCTGGCTTTATAATTCTTTCAGGTAAAAGTTGCTCATAGATTATATCAGTAACAGCAAGTCTTTTAGAACTTTCACTGATACAGCCTGCTTCAACAATCATGTCACAGGTTTTGCTACCATAGGATTATATATAACATAGGTTACCAAAACTGTTTTGGGAAAAAAGAAAAAGAAAGAAAAAACTGTTTTGGGGAGGAAAGAAAAAAGGACTCTATAAAGGCACAAGTCATCTAAGATAAAAAACCACTACCCACCACTGACAATCCATCAGTGAACAAAAATAAGAAAGCAACAGCATGCCTGAGGCCAGGAGTTCCAAAGTGGGACTAACATCCATTCAATTCTCAGCTCTGCCACTTATGAGCTGAGCTTGGGTAATTAACTTTTCTGTGTTTAGTTTCCTCATATGTAAAATAGAATAGTTCCTAACTATTATTTTAAGGTTGTAATGAGCTACACTTAATGTAGGCTTAAAACAATTCAATCCCAGCACTCTGGGAGGTTAACCCTAGAGAATTACAAATTTCCCCAAAGGAGCTTTTTTTGGTCTTATTTTTACTATTTTCTTTTTTGGAACCGAGAACCGAACTCTGGACCTCGCGCTTGCTAGGCAGGCGCTGCGCCACTGAGCTACATCCCCGGCCCGAGAATTACAAATTTGAGCCCATTGGTCAAATTAGCAACTTAGTCAGACCATGTCTCAAAATTTTAAAATATCCTGTGTTCGATTCCTGGCACCACAAAAAAAAAAAAAAAAAAAAAAAAAAAAAAAAAAAAAAAAAAAAAAAAAAAAGGAAATAGAAAAGTAAACAAAAAGGATTAGGGACATAGCTCAGTGTAAAAGCCCCGAGTTCAATCTTCAGTATCTCTCACACACACACAACCCATGCAAACATAATCTCAGAATTTCATACTTCTTTCTTCAACTAACTTTTCAGTGTAAAAGCCGAGTTCAATCTTCAGTATCTCTCTCTCTCTCTCTCACACACACACACACACACACACACACTACCCATGCAAACATATTCTCAGAATTTCATACTTCTTTCTTCAACTAACTTTTTTTTTTTTCTTTTGTGGTACTGGGGATTGAACTCAGGAACCTGCGCCTGCCAGGCAAGCGCTATTCTACTGAGCTATCTCTCCAACCTTGCTTGAGCCAATAATGAGGTATCTTTAACTGCAAAAGATATTCTCAAATTGAAAAAGTTGTACAAGGTTATCCCTATCATTCCCTTGGAAAACTATGCCATCTGAGGGAAATTTATGAGGTCACTTACCAGAGCTTAATCCATCCAAATCAAATAAGCTCCAAATTCACAGTTGATAAAAAAATCTCCCATTTTAATTTTAAGCAAATTTCTCTAGCATTACTACTATCACTTTACTGGTCAAAGGCTCTTTCTAATGAACAGGACTCCATCCTCATTCTAAGGATACATTCATCACACTATACCATCTCAAGCCTAGCCAGCCAGCCAAAGGTCCAATTAAAACATGAATGTTGGACAATGATATGTACAAAGGCCTAGATATCAATGGAAAAGTCATGAGAAGGTACCATTTAAAGTCCCATTCAGTCTCAGAGAGAAAAAAAAATATATACATATATATATATATACATATACATATATACATATACATATATATATATATATATATATATATATATAGTGAGTCACTTGCATATAAAACCCTAGTCATTTTCTTTCTTGCTTTTTTTCTTTTGGTACCAGCAATCAAACTCATGACCTCACACTTCTCACACTTGCCAGGCAGTGCTGTGCTACTGAGTGATCTCCCCAGGCCCCTAATCATTTTCAAGTCAGGGGCCTAAGGTCACTGTCCTTAAATAAATCAGAACTGCTTAGTGAAACCATTTAGATACATGCCTGTACATAAGGGAATAGAATGAGAACTCAAAAACCAGAATATCCTAATACAGGATTTTCAGTCATCTAAAGAATAAAATTCTACCATTAAAGAATTAAGTTTAACCAGGTGTGGTGGTGCATGCCTGTAATCCCAGCTTGGGAGGCTGAAGCACAAGGATTCCCAGGAGTTCAAGACCAATCTAGGCTACAGAGTAAGTTCAAGCCCACCCCAACTATATAGCAAGACGTTGTCTCAAATCAAAAAAAAAAAAAAAAAGAACTTTAAGTTTAAAAGTCACTTAACTTACTTGCTTTCTTTTTTTCTTTTTCTTTTTCTTTTTGTGGAACTGGGGATTGAACACAGATCCTTGCACTTCCCAGGGAAGCGCTTATTCTACTGAGCCATCTCCCCAGCCCACTTTCTTTAAAAAAACAAAGTTTAAATACATAAAACGTTAATTTTACCACAAATGAACTAAGTACAGAGATGCAATCCTATGTTCCTTCCCATTAACAAAAAAAGGTAACTTCACTTGGCACTTTGGGTACAGTCCATCTATAGTACTTACCTGCAGCCTGTCCAGTCTTTGCTAGGAGAGACCCCAGCTCAAGGATGCTCTGCTCTTTGACCTGAACTGCCTCCTCATCATTTTCCTGAATGTCACGCTTCACTGGGGGGAAGAAAGAAACAATTCTTTTAAATTCTTATTTTAAAAAAAGATTGAGGAAAAATTCATCCTCATAAAAGCCACTATAAATATTTACCAAAAGGCAAGTTACAGAGTTTTTAAAAATCTTTCTAAATAAGAAAAGTTACACCAGGTATGATGGCACACTATAATCCCCACACTGGGGGAGAGGCAGAAGGATCACTGTGAGTTCAAGGCCAGCCTTACAGTACTAGCCCAGCCTGAACTACATAACGAGACTCTGTCCCAATAAGTAATGGCAGGAGTGATGGCCACACACCTATAATCCCAGCACTTGAGAGGCTGAGGCAGAAGGACTGCCAACAAGTTCGAGGTCAGCCTAGGTTACACAGTGAGTTCAAAGCTAGCCTGAACTACAAGACTTTGTCTCCAAACAACTTAAAAAAAAAAAGAGTAACAATACACTAAATAAAAAATCATATGCCATGCTGCCAGGACACGCTGAGATGGCAACTGAGACTAGGCGTGGTGGCTCACACCTGTAATCCAACACTTGGGAGACTGTAAATAAGAAAATCACAAGTCTGATCTAGTAGTGAGACCCTGAACACCCTGTAGACCCTCCCTTAAGACCCTATGTTAAGAAAATCATGTATATGTAGGACATGCCTTATGTAAATCACAAAAAGCAAATTCTGAGTTCAAGTGTGCTTTTTTATTCTAACCATTAGAGTTTCCCTCACCTATGGACAGATTTCTGTGGTGGTCACTTAGTTCAAGCAAAATTAAAACGAGACCTTCATACTTACAGTGTGACCCCATAGTCACTATGTGATCTAAAGCTACAACAGTCCTATGTTTACCTACCATAAACTAAATGACTAAAACTACTGATAACCATAGTCAAAAATATTTCAATACACTTTAAGTCTGTGGAAAGCATCAGCTGATGGGTGTGTTATGGATAAACAGTTCTATAAAGCTCTTCCACAAAACCACCTAACAAAATTCAATAACCCTTAACAGTTACACTTAGAAGAGAATGGCACCTTAAAAGATCCAGGTGCCATTAAAATAACTTTCTGCTATTTGTCCCGCTTTCAGATGTTAATAATTATTTGAAAATGAAATAGCCTCTCCAAGTTGTAGTGTTAGTGCTCACTGGTCACCACTTCTCTTACAAAAGCATCATGACTTGACAAAAACCAACACTTTGGTACTCCATGATGAAGTCTGGAAAAAGGCTGTGGACCATCAAGACTGAATCTCGTTCTAACAGAGAAGCTTTCAGGGAACTCTCTCCAAGAACAGTGCAAAAGCAACTGTAATGGTAATGTTTACCACAGGTAATGTTTGTCTCCCCAAAAGACAAAACATTAGGCACTAGACACACACACACAAATAAAATTCACTTATCTCACACTGGCTCTAAGTATTAGTGTGTTCTCAAAGAATAAAAATACACGTGTAACAGCTACTGTGATGAATCAAGTTCTATAACTGGATTCAGAACTGACTTAGAACCAGAACTAAAAAAAAAAAAAATCCTTGACCATTAACAAGCCTAGTCCCCCCAAAGAAAAACACATCAAGATGCCTTTTGCCCTTTCCTGTGCAGCTAAGAAGTTACAAAATTCAAAGATTAAATAAGCTAACACAAATATAACATCCTAGAAGCCCCACAAACACGTGCTTTCTCATAGAACTTGTTGATCCAAGTGGAATCTTCTCAAGGCACATTTAAAAGCTCCCATTACTATACTAAAAACTCAGTGAAGACCTGGCCCATTCCCTAATTGAACCCTTCATGATTGAACATTGAAAGCATTCTCAGACACAAACACCTGAATCTCAGCAGAAAGCGAAGGTTTGAAACTCTCCCGTCAAATTTTCTGGCGTGTGCAGGTGTAAGGCAACCATGCCACAATACTTATAAGTTTTTTTTTTTTCTTTTTTTTCCCCTGCCAACGCACAGCCGGCCTGTTCCAGAGTTCGCTGAACTCCGCCGCTGACAACTCGCTGAACTAACTTCTAGCCCTGGCCGGGCAGACCGGGACGATTAGTCACCTCCACCCGACACAGCGCCCTCACCCCCACGGGAACCTCTGCAGCCAAGTGCAAGATACACAGTGTGTCACCCCTCAACTCCACACACGGAGGGAAGAAGCTCTCATTCCCTGGAGCCTTCCGCAGAGGGCTGGCGAGAAAGAAGGCGCAGATCCCCGCGAGCGTCCAGTGAAAGGAAACTCCGAGGCACAGCGAGCACGAGCGCTCCCACCCGAGCACCCTGCGCTGATAACAACGGCGGGAATGGCGCGTCCCGAGGAGGCTGCGCAAGGCCTCTAAGCTGGGCACTGTCCGGCCGGCTCGGAACCGGCCCGCTGGCCCGTGCGGCTCCGGGTCCGGGATGGACAGAGCTGGGGGCCCGGCTCGGCCCTCTCTCCCATCCCGCGCCGAGTCCGCCGTGAGTCAGCAGCCAGCAGGTGGACGCGCGGGTAGCCTCGGGGCTCCCCAGCAGACTGGGACCTCGGGAGCCTCCGGGAGCCCCGAGCGGCCTGCGCCCCCGGCCCGGCCCCCCTCACACACACAGTGAGTCAGCAGCACCGAAGCCGGCTAGCCCGGCCCCTCTCCGCAGCCGCCGACCGACACCGGCCGAGCTGGCCCGGCGGGTCCGCGGGTAAGACGCAGCGACCTTTACCGATGGAATGGAGGATGTCGATGGAGGCCTCCCGGTCGGTGCTGAGTAGAGACTGGGCTCTCTGGAACTCCACCACCGCTGCCGCCGCCATCTTACCGCTCTCACACCGTTCCCGGCCGCGGCCGCCGACGCCGGAAACACACGCGCGGAAAGCCCGCCCCTGCGCCCCTCCCGCGGGCGCCCGCCTCCCTGCCCAGAGCACCCCGGGAGTTGTAGTCTCGCGGCCGGACTAGGAGCGGGCAATGGGGATACAGGGGCCCAGCAGTGGGCTGCAGCTCCGCAGTACCGCCTAGCGGTAGCTGGTAATCATCAACATCCAATTTTAGCGCCCACGCACTCCAAAAGAGGATCCTGAACTCCCAGAGAGGAAAGAATTTTTGAGCCACCTGGCTAAGTACTCAGTGAAAGCAGGTGGGCTTTCTCTTCTTCCATTTTTAGCCACTCATTCAGAACAATATATGCCTTATCAAATTCTTGCTTTGTGACAAGGTCTAGCGCCATTCAAATGCATTCAAGTGTCTGAACACTTCGACACACACTCACCAAACCGTGTTCTTTCAAGGTTTAGCTGGCCTTTGATTAAACGCAACAGTTTCAGAGAAAACTGTCTCCCCAAGAAACCCATTCAGTCTTGGGACAGAGATATTACAGAATCATTCATTCAATATTCTTGTAATTCGGTGTGGCGGCGTACGCTTGTGATCCCAACACTAGGGGAGGATGAGGTATGAAGAATGCAAAGCGTGCCTGGCATGAGCAATTCGTTGACTCATGGAACCCATCTCAAAAAATACAAAAAAGGCTCAGTGCAAAGGGCTTGGGTTCGATCTCAGTACCGCAAGCAATAAAAAAAAAAAAAAAAAAAAAAAGGAAGACAGACTGACAGACACACACACACACACACATACATGCTTCTCGGGATTCACACAGAAGTGTCATGCCAACTTCGTTTAATATATATATATATATTTTTTTTTCCTTCCTGTATGTCCACTCCCAACTAAAATCAGTCACATAAGTTGTATCCATTCTTCCTGAAAACTGAGGAAAGTTTGGTCAGGGTCATTGCATTTGAGACAATAAGCATATTGCTTAAGGTCACATGATTATACATATAAGGCATTCAGATTTTTTTTCTTCTGAGACAGGGTCTCCTAGTGTATTTCTGGCTGTCTTGAACGCATTATGTTACCCATGCTTGCCTCAAACTCACAGCAATCCTCCTACCTCAGCCTCCCTCCCAAGTTACAGGGATATGCCACAACATCTGGCTTCAAGCTTCTATTTATTGTACCATAATAAAGTTTAAGCTTCCAGTGATCAATTATAGGATCTTCAATTTAGCACAAATGCTATTTTAGAAAATTGTTCTTGAACAAGTTAATCCTTTCATCCCAAATACTAGATTTTGTGATCCCAAGAAGTTAATACAAGTTATTCCCATTTTAAAAAATAAAAATAAAATCAGTTACCTGTCAAGGTGTCAAGTGGAAGGAAAAAAAAACATTGTAGGTGACCACTGTGGGTTAAATGTAAGGAAGTTACTAAAACTGGGCAGAGGTAGTTCCATACAAGGAAGATCTTTCCCCGATGAAGAATTGAAAGCTGGAATTTGCTGTCCCATAAGGTCCTATAACAAGAACACTGCTTTCTCTGTCACTAGAGTGGGTAATTTACATATCTGCCTCCTCTTACCCTCCAAAACAATGTTCTCTGAAGAATATAATATTTACTCCCCTGTAATAGTCAGGAAACTGCAGGGGTTTCAGTGATTCAGTGAAGTTGAAATAGTGGTTAGCAAACCTGAGAACTAAGGGAATGTGCTCCTAATTCCTGGGTCTGTTCAAATGAAAACAGGTTAACATCTCCATCCTATTCCTGACTTTATCTAGAAGTTGGAATAAAAGCTTTCTAGCAAGGCACGGTGGTCCATGCCTGTAATCCCAGCACTAAGGAGGCTGAAACAGGAGGTGTTGTTGCAAGTTCGAGACCAGCCTGGACTACAAAGTGAGCTCAAGGCTGGCCTGAATGGCATAGCAAGGCTGTCTCAAAAAGACAAATAAGGGTCAGGGAGATGACTCAGTGGAATAAGCACTTCCCTGGCAAGCACAAGGGCCTGAGTTCAATCCCCAGTTCTGAAAAAAAAAAAAAAACAAAAAAGACAAATAAATAGGCTTCTAAATGTCTCCCAACTATGAGATTACATGAATGTCAGTGCAAAACTAAACCTTTCAGTCAGGTGTGGTGGCACACACCTTCATCCCAGCACTTAGGAGGATGAGGCAGGAGAATCACCAAAAGTTCAAGATCAGCCTGAACTATTACTGTTTAGGGAAAAAAAAAAACTTCCCTCCTCAATCTGTTATACAATTAGTGATATGGTACCAGAATAATGAGATGGTCTGGCATACCTGTTTGGCATGGTGGTGGTTGTTTGTAGGGCTGAGAATTGAACCCAGAACCTCAAGTATGCTAGGCAAGTATTCTACGATGGAGCCACAGCTACAATTCCCCAAGATATTGAGCTACTCCAAGCTGAGAACAAGAGCCTAAACAATACCATAGCTGAGTGTGGTGTAATGCTTGTATTCTCAGCTACTCAAGAGGGTGAGGCAGGACCACTGCAAATTTGAGGCCAGCCTGGGCAAACTTGCAAGACTCTGCCTCAAAATAAAAAAATGCTAGAGCCAGGCGTGGTGGTGCAGGCCTGTAATCGCAGCACTTGGGAGGCTGAGGCAGGAGGATTGTTGTGAGTTTGAGAGCAGCCTGAGCTACAAAGTGAGCTTAAGGCCAGCCTGAACTGCATAGTGAGACCCTGTCTCAAAAAGACAAATAAATAAATAAATAAATTTTTAAAATGCTGAGCAGAGATAGTTCAGCAGCATACACACTTGCCTAGCAAGTACAAGGTCCTAAGTTTGATCCCTAGTATCCAATAAACAAACAAATGGATAAGTCAATCAGCATTTGCCTGGCAAGCATAAGGTACTGAGTTCAATCCCTAGTACCGCAAAGAAATAAGTTAATCAATCAACCTAGAGATGTAGTTCAGCGGTAGAGCATCCCTGGGTTCTATCACCAGAACTTCACAAAAGGAGAGTATGGTACAGTGTGTTTGTAATCCCAGCACTCTGAGAGACAGAGGCAGAAGGATCATAAATGTCAGCCCAGCTTGGGCCATTTAGCAAGACCCTGTCTCAAAAATAAGTAAATGACTATGAAAGTAGCTCAATGCAAAAGCATTTGTTTTAATTCCCA
>PVKA01048570.1:0-13713 GCA_004027165.1 Ctenomys sociabilis
ACAAGATGAAGACAAGATATCCTGTCCACAAACAAGAACAGGTCGTTCCATTCACTGAATTAAGACAAAGTAGCTGCATATCTATCCTAATAATTCTGAACATACAGATACAAAATTATTCACTTTTATCCCCTTTTTTGGTTTAGTTTCATCAGAGAAGAGTATTCCATTGTCATTTAAACATAGGTATGTGAATTCAGCAAAATATCCCAATATAGTACAGTACTCCATAATAGTGGTGAGTTATCTTTTTTCTTTTTTTTTTTCTGTCTTTTTGAGACAGGGTCTCACTATGCAGTTCAGGCTGGCCTTAAGCTCACTTTGTAGCTCAGGCTGGTCTTGAACTCACAACAATCCTCCTGCCTCAGCCTCCCGAGTGCTGGGATTACAGGCATGCGCCACCATGCCCGGCTAGTAAAATTTCCATTTAAATAAGAGTGGAAGAGTGGATAGAAAAGTAAGATCTAAGTATATGCTGTCCTAAGGATAGAATATGTCATATGATGCAAAACTAATCATAAGAAAGCTAGTCACTATTCTAATATCAGAAAATGAAGACTTCAGAAAAATAAAAGTAACATTAAATGGGGATGTTTATATTGCGTGAGATAATTCACTGACACAATAATTCTGACAGTAGCAGATTTTTAAATACATAAGAAAAATTGACAGCTGAAAACACAGTCATAAATGTAAATTTCAATATTATCCCAATAGTACAGGTAGACAGAAAACCAGTCAGCTTATAGAAGACACAAATAATGTTACCAAAAAATGACACTGCCATTTCTATAATACTCTAATATAGAGTTAAAAACACATTCTTTTAAAGTGACTGCCAACACTGGGGAGGCTGAGGCAGGAGGATTGTTGTGAGTTCGAGACCAGCCTGAGCTACAAAGTGAGCTTAAGGCCAGCTTGAATTGCATAGTGAGACCCTGTCTCAAAAAGACAAAAAAAAAAAAAAAAAAAGTGACTGCCAATACCTCATGTTGTTAAGGAAATAAATGGAACCTTTAATACAGTAACAGGGTATGTGTTAAGTGTGCAAATGCTTTGGCAAGGCGCTTGGAACTTCCTCAGGTAATAACGGGTACCACATAAGCCATCAGCTCAACTATGTACCCAAAAAGAAAAACACATTCACACACACACACACACACACACACACACACACACACACACAGTTTAAAAGACTGGTGATATAGCTCAGTACAGAGGACTTGGGTGCAATCCCTGGTGCATGTGCACACGTGCATGCACGCGCCCCCCCCCCACGATATTGTAGAAAATAGCAAAACGTTTGACTGAAAAAGGAACAAGGGAGGACACACCAGGGTTGAATTAAGCTGATGAACATTCAGCCACTCACAGAGCCAGACCAGGATTGGTTTGGGGAAACAGTTGGTGGTAGAAGCACTCTGTGTATCCTGACATATGCTTCATGAATATGAACACGTAAATCTTTATCAAATTACCTGCAAACTAAAATTCAGTGACCTATGAAAGAGACAGCATACCATGACCAAGAGGGATCTATCAGGAAGGGCCTAACCACATCATAGAGATCAGGAATTTAAATGGCTAGTGCTTTGAGCCATACCATACAAGGCGACCTCTAGGTACAAAAGATCTAAAGATGAAGTTCAATCATAGCACCACACCCCTAAAAAGTTCTAAGATACTTAAGTCCAGAGGAGCTTCCTAATTGGTGAGCACAATGCTTGCTGTTTTCACAGCCAGGGAAGGACCCTCCTAGACTTTGCCCTTTGTTGGGAGTCATGTAATCTTAAAATTGCATCTTTTACCTGAAATAATGATAATAATTACTATTATTATATAAGGACAGCACTGTGCTGAGTTCTGCTCTGAGTCCCTCCAGTGAATCACAGAACCTACAGTCAGCTGGTACAAATGCACACAGACCAGGAAGCCTTCTGAGGATGGGTCTACAATGGTAGCTTTGTTGATGAGCACCCCCTTTTGTAGAACATGAAGTGAATTACTGGTGGTTAAAGACTGAGAATTATACAACACTAAATTTTTAAAATTTGGATTAACAAGAGACCCCATAAAAAAGCAATTCACAGCAGGGAAAACTACATGGCTCAAAAACATGGAGAAATGCTTCACAGTGCTCGTTTGAGCAACATAATGAGAAACTAGTTCACAACCACACTAACAGAAATTTTAGTCTGACAGTACCAAGTGTTGAGGACATGGATAAATGGAAACCATCATATGCAGCTAGGAGTGTGTGAATTGCTCCCTGGAGAGCCCCACAAGGTGTACCAAAGATGAGACAATTCCAACCCTAGGCAGAGCTACTGAAATGCTCAGACGAATCCCAAACATGCATTAATGTAAAAAACGTAAGTATTTGTGTGGTGAAACATTATGTAACAGTTAAAGTAAATAAAACAACATGAAGTAATATATCTCAAACACTGTCTAGAGGAAAACAGAAAAGCAGATTATATACAGTGCTATTGGTCTGTAAATCCATACCATGTACTGTTTACAGATATATTTATTTACCTGAATTATAAAACCCTTTGAGGGAGTAATAAACTCCAAAATCAGGGCAGTGTTTGCCCGTTGGAATGGAGAGAAGGGAATCAGAACAGAAACAGTACACAGAGGGCTTCAAATAAATGCAATTTTAATCCCTGTTAAAGAATAAAAACAAGGACATTGAAAGAAGTAACATTCTAGAAAATTTCAAAATCTTAGAAACTTAAAAAAAAAAAAAAGCCACATGGTCTCATGCACCTATAATCCCAGCATTCAGGAGGCTGAGGCAGGAGGATCACCTTGAATTCAACACCAGCCTGGGCTACAAACTGAGCTCAAGGCCAGGCTGAGCTTTATAGCAAAACCTGCCTCAAAAAGACCAAAAAAACAAAAACAAAAACAAACAAGTATTTCAGGAAGGAAAAAATGCTCACTTTTACCTTTTTTTTTTTTTTTTTTTTTGAGACAGGGTCTCACTATGCAGTTCAGGCTGGCCTTAAACTCACTTTGTAGCTCAGGCTGGTCTCGAACTCACAACAATCCTCCTGCCTCAGCCTCCCAAGTGCTGGGATTACAGGCCTGCGCCACCACGCCCGGCTCAATGCTCACTTTTAGAAGAGTAAGAATCATCAGCAAAGTTAATGGTAGGAAATTTAAAAAGCAATACTGTTGAAGTTCCAGGGGAAAACTATTTGAAAACTGGAATACTGGATTCAGTCCAAACCAGCAGTCAGAATAGAAGGCAAAATATATTTCTGTACACATAAGAACTCCAAGTCTACTACTTGGAGACCCTGTCTGCATGCGGCACAGCAAAGGAATAAACCTAAGGAAAGTATGGGAGACAAAAAGTTATGAACAAGTGCACTGTCAAAACATCGTTTAGCTTAAATAATTATACAGACATAATGCAAAAGTGCAAGCAATATGGAATGAAAATACCAAGTGACAAGCTGCAAGTGGAACTAGAAGGCAGCTGGGGGGAGAAGGGTCTGGAAGATTCCTGCACTGCTTGAACACATGTGTATCAAAACAACAGAATGTCCTCTAGTGTTAACCATAAAGAAAAGACAGACCTCACAATACAGCATTAATATCCTTGTCAATTTTTATTATTTGCATTTTTGTACTTTTAGCCTAACAGATACATACAGTTTCTTTAAATGATCACATTTCATCTTTCATCAGAACTACCCAGCACTAGGCCACAAGAGGCTGAGTGCAAGGATCAGCACAAGTTCAAGGCCAGCCTGGGGTACACAGTGGAATTCTGTGTCAAAAATAAAAAAAAAAAATTAAAAGAGCTGGAGATGCAGTCCAATACAAAGGCCCTGGCTTCAATCCCTAGTACTGGGGGGAAAAAACTGCCCCCATATAATCCAGGAAAGAAGTTTGTATTATGAATCTCAGGCTCCTAAGAAACTTTAGTACAAACTCTAACATAAGGAAGACACATTTGAATTAAAAAGGGGGTTGGAGAAATTGAGACTTCAGTAAGGTGCACCTTTACAAGCAATATCCAAAAAGAAAGGCAAGTTATATGCTGCAAAATGTCTAGCAGGCAAAGGGCAATAAAGAGAAATATACAGTAAATCAAATAATATTCATTATTACTCATTTGAAATGTGTGACACAGAGGGCTGGGGAGATGGCTCAGTGGAATAAGCCCTTCCCTGGCAAGGGCCTGAGTTCAATCCCCAGTTCCGCAAAAAAAAAAAAAAAAAAAAGTGTGACACATCCATTCACCTAAGTATCTACTATAGGCCAAAAACCATGCAAGGAAAAGAGAATGCGCTGAAATGAACACTTACTGTTAGGCACCCATAGAATGGACCACCTCTAGGAAAAGTACTGCCAGGGCATTCATGTGGTGGTATTTTTAACTCCCCTAGTAAGTTTCAATCCCATGTGGTTTTAAGTTCCCCAACCACAATTATCAGAATCTTAGGTCTTTAGTAGCCTCCTACGGATGAGGTCCTGAGTTCAACCCCTAGTACCATAAAACAAAAGCCCAGTACTGGACTGTATAGTCAGGCTGCAATTTCCTGTATACTCCATACATCTCAAACTTCTAGGATTTTCCCATACAGTTCCCTCCCTGGAATGCTTTCCCACTCTGTATTCAATCACTAAAATTTCCCATAATGACAACAGTGATACTATAATGTTTTATTCCTTTGTACTCTCAAAGCTCCAGGATGTCACTCTTCATAGCAGTCCCACTGCTCTAGTGACTACTTGGCCAGACTCATGCAACATTACCACACAAACATGACACAAATATATGTGTCTAAAGAGCTGCACTTCAGAAACAAGGAGACTGACAGGATGAGGAAAATGGTGCAAAGCAGCAGGTGAAAGCTATACTAATACAAGATGTGAAGGAAGAGCCTCAGGAAAAGCATCAGGATAAACAGGTGGAAGCAGGTATTCCTGGCTCCACATTAAAAGTCGTCCTCTGGGTGTTGGCGGAACATGCCTGTAATCCCAGCACTTGCGAGACTGAGGCAGGAGGACTGCTGTGAGTTCCACAACACTCTGGGCTACGCAGCAAGACCCTGTCACAAAAAAAAAAAAAAAGAAAAGAAAAGAAAAGAAAAAAAAGCTGACACCACGCCTCAAATTCCAGATTCCCTTTTACAAGAGTGTATTCTTTTTTTTTTTTCTTTTTTTGGCTAAACAGGGAATTGAACTCAGACCCTTGTGCTTGCCAGGGAAGCACTTATTCCACTAAGCCATCTTCCTAGCCCCCTTTGAGACAGTTTCAAAAGCGATTAGTAGGACAGATTCAATAATTAATACATTACATATTGTTCTCTGCATAGTGGTTATTCATAGTAAGAGATTTCCTTTTAATACAGTGTTTTATGGCCCAGGCACCAGTATTTTTAAGGGGTCTGGATGATTCTAATGTGTGGGCAGCAATTTACTTAATTAAACTATATGATTTTAATAAGGGCTGAAAATTACTGAACTACAAAGAAAAACAAGAACATTCTTTATGAAGGTTAAATGAAAGTTTTAACAGTAGAAAAAAATTTTTTTTTTCTGTTGGTTCAGGGCTTTTTTGTTTTGTATTTGCTTATTTGAGCTGGAATCTCCTTATGCACTTCAGGTTGGCCTTCTGGCCTCAGCTTCCAGAGTCCAGTGATGCAGCTAGGGGATACAGCTCTGTGGAACAGTGCCTGCCTGGCAAGTACAAGGTCCCAAGTTTGATTCCTAGTACAAAAACACACACACATATACACAAAGCACTGGGATACAGGTTTCCACCACCATTCCCAGCATAGGAAGACACTTTTAATGACACTATGTACAAAAATTTTACAGCTATAGGGAATGGAGTCTTACTTCAAAAAGATTCACATAGAAAACTATTTCCAAGTCTGAGAAAGACAAGAACGTCCTGAGGCGGCAGGCATACAAATCTGAGCCCAGCCAGGGCAGCTTACCAACTTGTCTAGTCCTGTCCCAAAATAATAATGAAAGGACTAGGGCTCTAGGCCAGGGTGAAGGCCTAGGTTCACTCTCCAGTACTACCAAAATGGAGTGAGACAGAAAAGATGAATAGTAGGTAAAGGTTCATCATCAAAATTCACTTGCCTATGAACTTCCATTTCTTTAGTCTCAATATTCAATTCAAGTACTTTCAAAAATAAAGTATCTGTAAGTACAACTTGGTGTGAAGCCCTACGTCCAACTCCAAGTACTACCACACACAGGAAAAAAAAAAAAAAAAAAAGGTAACAAAAAGAAACAAAAGAAAAAGGCTATGAACTTAAAAGCAAAAAGGACAAATCAGTAACTATAGTCAACAAGCCTATTAAAAAAAATCTTAGGCCAGGTGTGGTGCTGCATGCCTGTAATTCCAGCATTCAGGAGGCTGAGGCAGGAGGATGGCTGCAAATTCAAGGCCAGCCTGGGCTACACATCACAGGCAGCCTGAACTATACAACAAAACTGTCTCAAAAACATTGTTAGAATTGAAAATATTACAGAATGTCTGAATTCTACATTCAGAGTCAGCCTAAATTACGGCCAATATAGACAATTCCTTTAAAAGTTCAAATAAAAGCCAGGCTTAGCGGCACACACCTACAATCCCAGCACTCTTTGAGGCCTGGAGATCACACATTCCAACCCAGCCTGGGCAACTTAGCAGGACTGTGTCCCAAAATTTAAAAATGAGAGATGAGAGAAAGAGAGAGACACAGACAGACAGACAGACAGACACAGACAGATGGACGGACGGACAGGCAAGTGATTTATCTTATAGCTCAATGCCAAGGCCCTGCATTCAATCCCTGTTCACACAAACACACAGTTCTAATAAAGTAGTATTTGGCATGTATGTAATAAAGCTAAATGCGGAAATACAAATTAAACTCCATTATATATATAACATATATATTACATATACATATATACAGAGAGCGAGAGAGAGACTCAATATGCAGTTCAGGCTGGCCTGAACTTGCTTATATGGCCCAGGCTGCCCTCACACTCACCGTGATCTTCCTGCCTCAGCCTCCCAAACGCACCACCATGTCTGGCTCCAAAGTTTTTCAATATGTTTCAATCTTACTATATCCCAAACTCCAAACACCAAAATCATTAGTAACAAATTTAAATAGCCTATTTTATTTCCCATAAGGCCGAGAAAACAACAATTATATTTATTTGCAGAGCCAACTATGAGGCTATGTAGAACAGAAATAGAAAAGATCAAAATGTATTTCCTGAGCTATCTAGTACACCAAATGACAAAGTTCATAACCAACATTCTCTTCCACTGTCCCTGTGAAATACACTAACTGATACCAAACCATTTAATCTTTGGACATTTGAACTGTCTGCGTAATACATTCTCATCCATCTCTGCCCACTAATAACCTAAGGAAATCTTTGCATCCTACCATTCAGTAACGCATCCTTTCCTCTCCAAGTGAATGCTATCTCCATCCATCTACCCATTGCTCACTTGGTCAGGGAGCTATGCCTCCAAGCAAATTGTAAAAGAGCAGTTGGAGGAGACTGGGGCCATCACAGGGGAGCACCAATGGCACAACTTTACCTCCGGAGGTAAGCTGCTTGGCTGCCCACACCACCACAGACCTATGACAATTAAGCAGAACAGCTATTAACCAGACTACCTATGGTTTTTGAGGGATTTTTCCTGTTGCTTGTTTGATTGGTTTTCAAGATAAGATCTCACTATGTAGTGCAAGCTGGTCTGGAACTCACTATGTAACCCATGCCTGGCCTCAAATTCCCAGTGATCCTCCTGCCTCAGCCTCCTACAGCTGGAATTACAAGTGTGTGCCACCACACCAGGAACAAAGCTATCAATGGATGAAAGAAATTAGTTTATTGTCATATCACCTTGTTATTAGAAAAACTTTTAGACTCATCTAATCTAAAAATGTTTTTAAAAAAAGGGGACTGCTGTGTAAAACTAGTTCAATATTAAGGAAACTGATCTGCTAATATTTCCATTCCCTGAACACTTAGTTTTCACCCACAGACATATAATTTGTGTTTCACTGACTCAAAATGTATTCTCAACACAAAGAGATCACCTGAGTTCCTTCTTGACACACTGGATTAGAGCCTGGCAACTTTTTCTGGAAAGGCCCCACAGTAGATGTTGCATGTTCTGCAGGCTGTGTATCTCCCTGACAGTCACCCAACTGTGTCACAGCACTGTGAAGACAGCCACAGAGGGCAACACAGAGACAGGGAAATGGCTACACAGCAACAAAGCTTTACTCACAAAGGCAGGCAGCAGCCCAGATCTGGCCCACTAGCCACAGTCTGCCCAGCCCTGTATCTGTCACAAACTAGTCTTTAACCTTCAATTGTATGTATTTAATTATAATGTTACATCTAATGAAACAGGACATGAAATCAACTTAATTCATATGGCAGCACTAACCAGTATGTGTGATTTCTAATTATCAATGGGAAAACGTCACTCTGGCATGTTTGGCAAATGTTTTAATATAAAAACTTACTTTATATTAAGAGTTAATTCTAAAATGAAGTTTCAGCAGAATATGGTCCTATAATAAATTGGAGAAATATTTATTTCATAAACATTCATTAAGCACTATTACCAATCAGTCACCAGAGAAATATGATAAAGACCACTGCCATCAAGGACCTTCCTGTCTCCTGGGCTGGACTGAATGGCACTGTTACAGGTACCATGACACCAGGTACACAGGCACGAAGAGTTGGGAGTGGTTAAAGGAACCTGAGACAAGAGGCAAGAAATTCTTTCCCTAAGAACTGCTGCTCAGAGAGCAGACTAGTAGGTACATACGCATACAGGACAGCACAGAGAGTAGAGAGCAGACGTGCAACTCAGAGCACAATGAAAAGGCACAAAGATGTGAAATTACCTTAGTCTTCAGAAATTTACCTGCAAGCAGTTCAGCATGACTAAAACAGTAGCAATAATGATAGAAGTGAGGCTTCGTATAAAAGGGAATAAAGAAAGTAGATTCAGTAGGTCTTGGCAACAAAGAGAAAGTACGTCAGAAGTCACATGTAAGCCAGGCATCATGGCACATGCCTGTATTCCTAGCACTTTGGAGGCTGAAACAGGAGGATCTCTGCAAATTCAAGGCCTGCCTGGACTACACAGTGAGACCTTCTCTCAAAAGCGCCCCCTTATGGGCCAGGGAGATGGCTCAGTGGAATAAGCGCTTCCCTGGCAAGCACAAGGGCCTGAATTCAATCCCTGGTCCCCCCCCCAAAAAAAATCAAAAGCTCTCCCCAAACCCCCCCAAAAAAACTTGTCTAGAGTGGCTTCTCAGTTTCTAGAAAGTAATATTCACTTTAAGAGGAAATTCAGGACTACAGGTAAATGAAATAGGAATGCAATTTTGTTACAAATCCTCTTCAGAAAACACTTAATACACACACCATACCATGCTACATGGTGCACGTTGCTCTTCAGACAATTCTGTGCAAATCTACAAGACTGATGCCACCCACATCTGTCAGGAGCTGCCCATCAAGTTCTCTTCCCACTCTTATCACCAATTTTTACTTTCCATTTGGTATACTCTCCTAAGCTATGTTTGTAAATTTAAAGTCATTCTGATTTAGGACAAATATTTCCCAATCATAATTTTAAGATATTCCCTAGCATGGGCAAGGCTCTGGGTTCTCTCCCTAGCAATGTAAAATACACAGGATAATGACACAAATTACGGAAAAATGTACTACAGAATTCCTAATACAACTTATGTTAGGAGAAATCAGACAAATATGGCAGTACATGTGTCATGAGAGACTAGCTTTGGGGATGGGCCTGCTCCCCATCCCCTCCTCTGACTCATTTCCCCACCCCACTGCCTCTGGCAGCCAGGAGCTTAAATTTTCCGCCATGTTTCTGTCTGGAAGCCAACACTCGAGACTGAGACTCCTTACACCATGAATTTTCAGTTCTATGTGTCAGGGTTTATCCCAGCAATGAAAGCTGATCAGTATTAGCAAAAATAAAAACAGAGCCAGATATGCTGGCACATGCCTATAATCCCAGCACTCAGGAGGCTGAAGCAGGCAGACTGCTTCAAGTTGGAGGTCACCCTGGACTACACACCAAGTTCAATGCCAGCTTGAACTACACAGTCTTGGAATAGTAACATTAGCTCAAGCTTAGTTTAGTTAGTTGTCACTAGATATAAAAACTCTTAATAAAAGGGCCATGTTTGATCTTCTTAAACAATTTTCACAATATTTGCTCTTTGACCATGCAACAGACACTTAATGCACACACTAAATGAAGTGCATCTTTCTTACTGCTGATCTGTATGAAACTTTAACTCATCAAAATTTAAAGGCAGGTTTTCTTAGGCCAATATGCATTGGTAAGCTCACTTTAGCCAGAGTAGTTCTGTTACCTCCAGTATTAGGGCAATACTAACAGTCTCCCTCAAACTGCCATAACCTAGGCAGGTTACCTCAACTCTGGACATCCCAAAAATAATACAGCAAAAATACACTGCTAAGCTGCATGTGATGGGTGCACCCCATGATCCCAGCACTCAGAGGCTGAGGCAGGAGAAACACTGTGAGTAAACTCAGCCTGCACTATACAGTGCATTCTGACCAGCCTGAACTATAACAAGGCCTTGTTGCACCCTCACCCCAAATAATAATAAATGAAAGGGCTGAAGATACATAACTCAGTTACCACTGAGCGTTTACTTAGCATGTATGAAGGTTCAATCCCTAGTATCAAAGAAGGGAGGGAGGGAAGGAGCAACAAACAGTATCTTTTCCTCTTGAAAAAGAATATCCTTCCAGGAAAAAGAAAGAAACTGAAGGAACCTGGGCTGTCAGCAATCTCCCAGTTAATGTCCGCTTTTATTTTTATCTGTCCCCATAATTATCTACTTCAGGTTTAGAGGAAGCATGGTACACCACACAGAAAACAGAACTTGGAAGACTAGAATATAGGGAAAGAAGCAAAATTCCTTCACTTAAAACTTTTCCTCTTTAACGTACACTATAAATATAAGCATTTTGCTGACAATGTATTTTGATAGTTTTCAAGTAACAGTCTAAATTACATCCACAATTAGCTGTATACGCTTTAAATCCACCTCTGCCCCTTGGTTTTCCATCCCACAAAATAAAGACAAAAATGACCAGACAGTCCTTCCTTTCTAACTCCAGAACTCAGGGACAGTCTCTAGAACCCGGATTCCAAGGCTCTAGATTCTCAACAGTCTCAGTACTCTCCTCACAGCAGCCTCAGACTACACATGCACAGTATCCTTCCCACTTACAGCAGTCATGGCCGTGGGAAAAAATCTGTCTAAACTGAAAAGACTCATGCTTAGCAAAACATCAAAATTACAAACTTTTAGGAAAAAGATAACATAGTACTTCAACAAGGATAAGTCATAATTACAATTTCTTCTAAAAGATGTCTTAATTTACAAAAAATTTTCATAAACTAGGATTTTTAAATGGCACTAAAATCCCAGCACATGGAAGGCTGAGGCAGAAGAATCACTGAGTGTGGGACCAGCCTGAACTACACAGCAAGACCTTGTCTCAAAAAAATACATAAATAAAAATAAATGGCACTAGAACTGCCTAAACATTAAATTTATGTAGGGCAAAACTCATTTCATTGTATCAAAGACTTTCCCCATGAGTAGAACTCAATACTGTATTTGTGCTCACAACACACTAAGAATTTAACATTTTAATTTCAAATGCACTCAGATCATTTATCTGAAAAACATCTTTAATGAAGTCTGTAATACAAGAACATTTCTACAGTGCTTACTTTATGATAGAAGCTTTAAAACATTTAATTTGATCCTCAGCTATTATCTCTACTAAAAAAAAAAACTAGGGTTCATTTAAATTAAATGATTTGACCCACAACCTACACAGTAACTGCTTAACAATAAAAATCATGTCTTCCTCCCCACCTTTGAAGCTTTGAGACAGGGTCTCCTGTAGTTCATTAGGGCTGGCCTTGAACTTACTATGGTAACTTAGGCTAGCCTAGAACTTACTGCAACCCTCCTGCCTCAGCCTCTGGTCCCAATTTAAAAATCTTTTTAAAACTCTAATACATCACAACTCCTTCCAAAAAGACTTAGTTCAAGTCTTCTTGGGTGAATGACATTATTTTAACAACTATTCCAAGTAAGCTGACTGTAACCAAAGTTCTGAAAAAAATCGTGAACTTTTCATTTGCCAAGTGCCTATAACTATATATATAACATTAATAATTAGTCTTGGATCATCTTAAGACAGAAACTGTTATTATCAATCTCTTAGCGCCATACCCACAGAAATTCAGTGGCTAAGTAAAATGATTTCTCTCAGCCTATGTTATTCCCCATTTGTACTCAGCTAGCAGCCTGATACTCAGTGCTAGAAGTATCAAGGTTGATTCTAATACTTTTTCTTCTTTCAGTACTGATACAAGCCTAATGCACTGGTCAAAATACTTAAGAGGAAAAGAAAAGCAGTAGTGTATACTAGCCAAAATACAATGCCATCGCAAAGAGCCTATGGTGAATTCAATGTAGTTCAAGTAGATGCCAAAAAACAATTTACTACCAATTCATTTTTCAAATTCTTAGTTTTATGACACATACAAGTATTTCCCAAAGCATCCTAAAAACAATATATTAAAGAATCCTGCTTCACAATGGCCTTTCTTTTTTAAAATTGTAAATACAACTTGATAATTAAATTACTATATTGGCAGATTAATTTTTAAAGTTCTGCAGAAAGTCTCCTATGAGGCAACCACTCCCATATTTTATAGTTACAATTCAACCTTTTATAAGCCATAATTTGTTAAGGAGAGAGAAGAAACAGATCTGTGTGTAACTGCAATACTAACGTGCATCGTTTGGAGGCCAAAACGTCCTTCATAGTTTCTACAGGTAGTGTTTGGAATAACTGCACACGTTGGGCCGGCCCTTCTAGCACGTAAATACGAATTCTGTTAACAGCAACTTCATTTCCACAAAGAGAAGAGCGACTCCGCTGACTTGGAAAGGGAACAGCTATCTGTTGTACAACACCCAGTACGCTCTGGCCAGCCAATACAGACTCAAAAAAGTCCTACTTGGAAAACGTTTCTTCTCCAGCCAAGGGCTTTCCCAGATAAAGGCAACGCTATGAGGACAACAAATAAGCCTTCTCTGAGAAAAGCAATGTGCCAGGAAAGGAGAGGCATGGATCGGGAGTCAATGGGGCTGAGCGCTCAGCGTGAGGGCTGGCGGCAGCAAACGGCGCCGAGATGCTCCAGCGCAGAGCCACCCGCGGCAGCAGGAAGTTTCAATGGGGCCGGGCAGAGCATGCGCCCTGCACCCGCGCGGTGGCCTTATGTGGAAGGAGCACCACTTGCAAACACCAATAATAGACCAGAGGCACCGGAGAGAGAAACATGAGCAACAAGCACCTTCTTCAACTGTTTCCCCCGCCGTCAAAGCCCCTCCTCCAGCCTACAGACTAGGCACTCCACCCAAGCCTGCAAATGGGAAGGGTACTTCTACCCCAAGCCCAGCGGCCGAGATGAAGGGGGAAGGGTTTGGAAAAGTGGGGAGATGCTTCTCTATTATTTGGGGGAGGTGGGGAGAGGGAGGGAGGAGGAAAACTATGGAGGAGAAATTAACCCTCTCATCCCCGAAGTGCAGAAGCTGAACC
>PVKA01048571.1:0-13705 GCA_004027165.1 Ctenomys sociabilis
TTTTTTTTTTTTTTTTAACCGAGGATTGAACTCAGGCCCTTGTACTTGCCAGGAAGAGCTTATTCCACTGAGCCATCTCCCCAGCCCTTGCTTTGGTCTTATAGCAAAGCACAATTCACGGCAGGAACATTCTGTGGCAGAATGTCATAGCATCTAGTACTTAAGGAAAACAGGAAAGGCACTGGGTTCCCAAGAGGTCCTTCAAAGTGATCTAGCCTCCTCGTGTTCTAAGATATTTCCAAATGTTTCTGCCACTTCTCAAAAGTGCCATAAGCTAGTTCTCAATTCTCTGTTATTCTGAGAAAAAGACCATCTCTTTGACAATTATGCAAGGAAAACTGAATATCCATATGTAAAATGTTGAAATTAGATCCTTCTCCTTCACCCTGCACAAAACCTAGTTAAAAATGGAACAAAAACCTAGGTTTTAAAACCTGAAACTTTGGAAGCCCTAGAAGAAAACGAACTATCTGAGCTAAAGGAACAAGCAAAGGCTTTCTGAAGAGGACACAATAATTCAGAAAATAATACCAAAAATAATACCATAAATCAGATTATATCATGTTAAAACATTTCTCTATAGCATGTAAAACAACTAAGAATGAAGAAACAGTCTACAGAAGGGGAGAAAATATTGTTGCTAGACACTCTTCTGAAAGATGGTTAATATCTGGAATCTATTAAGAACTCAAAAAATGTAACAAAAAATAAAATACCTCAATTAATAAATGGGCAAATAAAACAGAGATATTTCTTAAAAAGAAGCACAGAGAGCCAGTAAACCTATCAAAATGGTTCAACATCTTCAGCCATCAGAGAAACACTAATTAAAATGACAGTAAGCTTCCATGTCACCCTTGTCAGAATATAATTATGAATACAAAGAAAAATAAACAATATAATTACAAATACAAAGAAAAACAATAAGTGCTGGTAAGGATAAAGAGTAAAAGCAGTCCTATACTGCTAGTAAGAATGAAAATTAGTACAACCACTATGAAGCACCAGTATGGAGTTTTCTCAAGAACTGAAAATTGAATTTCCATATGACCCTTCTATATCAATCATTTCTGGGGGGGAGGGTAAAATCAGCATACTATGGGAATACTTGCACACCTGTGTTTACTGAGACATAATTCACAATAGTCAAAATATAGAACTGACTAGGTGCCCATCAACAGACAGATGTAGAAATGGAATGGAGCATTTTTCAGTTGTACAGATAAAAAGTGTCTTACAGGAAAACAGATGGAAGTAGACATCACCATGTTGAGTAAAATAAGCTAGACTGAGAAAGACGACTATGATGTGCTTTCCTTAATATACACAGTCTAGGAGGGAGGACATGGAAGTAGGAGGAAGACAGGAGCAAAGGCATAAGAGGTACGGGGAAGAAATGTGAGAGAGGGTTATGGGGGAGGAAACCATTAGCAAGTATGTCTTTAAGAGATCATGATGTTGTCACGATTTTACTGAGGTGAAAATGTTCCCATTACAATCTGTAGTGTGAAAAAGGAGAAATAGAAGAGCCACAAGGCCAGCCAACATTTTGGCCCTAGCCTTTCAAGGTCAGCGAAGACTCAGGACATAGGAGAACCTGTACTGCAACATCATGAAACTCAGTTGAGCTACAAATTTTCTGAACAAAGAGATTATGGAGCTACAGAGGAAAGAGATCGAAGTTCTATAGTGTGCCTGGGGAGAATCACATGGAGAGAAAACTTTCTCTCAAGCTCTCACAGAGAGCAAAGCATTGGTTGTGACTCATCCACATGGATAACACAGATAAAGGATCTACAGAATAAGGTACAGGACTACAAGATAAACCCTGAGGGGACTTCACTGACCTCATAAGAAACATAAAGTACATGTGTTGGTATATAAGTCTTGCTCTATCTAGGTCTTAACCATCCAGCAGAAAAGGATAAATATGAAGTGTACACCGCGGGGCCATAATAATAAGTTGAGTTGTAAATGGCTATAGTCGACAACTTCTTCGGATAACTCACTATTGTTGTGGAATGTTGGACTGTGTTGGATTGTGTTGTCAAGTTCAAGCACCTAAGTTAGTTGAATGATAATGGAGTGCCCATCTTTGACAGGTGTAGACAAAGGAAGGGGTAGAGAATGGAAGAATAATGATGTGTGTGTATGGACAGTACAGGTGGGATAGATAATGCTGTGCTTCTACATAATCCTATGAAAGGCAAGATTTGCACTAATGGTGGTTGGAGAGGATATTATGTCGGCTTCTAGTACTATGGACAACCACTAGGAAAATAACAAGGTAGAAAGTATTAATTATTGAATCTTTGATGTAATTCAGGTATAAAAATAAGATACAGAAACAGCTACACTCTCTTAATGATAAGAGACATATGGTATAATAATGTCTGTAAGTATAATATCATGTATGCACCCTCTATGATACCAAAACATTATGAAAACAGTATGAAATGTATTAATTTATCAAATCCATCTTGTCAAGGTATCTTAAAACTGTCTCATTGATATTTGTACTTCAATAAAACAAAATAAAAGAAATAAATAAACAATCTGTAGTGTGAGACCACAGGTTACAAAACAGTATGAATGTCATTGTTGTTTCCTTTTTTAATCTTCAAAATCCCTTTAATGTTAATGGGAGGAGCGGGGATGGAAGGGAGAGAAACGGAGTGAACAAGAGAATTAAGATGCACGATGTGCCTGCACCAACTTCTCAGAAGGAATGCGAACATTTTGTGCTACACACATGCACTAATTAAAACATAGATGAAAATTCAATAAAAATTAAAGATAAAATGTTTACAAAGGCATTTGTGAATTTTAAAATGCATTGGTACAACAATAAGTTGCTTAGAATGGTATAAATTTAAATGTTTTAATCTGTCTCTGAAAGGAGGATCCTAAGTAGCTTATTTTTGTTTAAGAATATTTTAATGTGCTAGGTTATAAGATATTTCTAAGTGAAAGAATTTAAGAATGTCTTTAAAGACAACACTAAGCCACACAACAATCATTGTCAAATTCGTATTATTTTGTTTAGTGAAATTCTAATGTTTTATTGTCTTTATTTTGTATTGTCTTTAAAAATGAAATATAAATCAATAAAAATATGAGTTGATAGATGTATCAATTAGCTTAGCTGTAGTAATCACTTCATAATCCATATGTATCTGATCACATGATATATGGTACACCTTAAGTGTATCCAATCTTATTTGTCCACTTTACTGTCTCATTTCTCTATACAGATATATAGTATATATACATATCATATATTTGGATAAAACTTTAAGTGAAAATACAATGAATTGAGCCAGGGTAACTAGTTATTAAACAACAGAGCCAGGATTTAGTGTGCAGTTTAATCACCATTCACGTTCTTCATAGAATTGCTTGTTTCTTTGGCTGTCTTCATCCTCTGGAGAAGGGAAGTCTGCAAAAAGTGAAACTGCTGATCACTTTCTGTTACAAACAGTCCTTTGATGGTTCAACTTGCTTTAACTTGATGTCACTAAACACATCCTCTTCCTGTCACCAGAATGCTATCCTTCTTGCTGACTGGAAAATCAGATTCACACACTGAAAAGAAAAATAGATTATGAAGATCTTGTTGTTGCCCAGCTGCAAAATATTTTGTTCAACAGAACTTTTTAAAGAGCAGAATATATTTATTGAGGGAAAGAAGCTGTCCCAGAGAAGGGCCGAAGGGGGACCTGAGCAGCCTGCCAGTACCTAATCTGCCCTTTTCAGGGATTTTTGTAAAGCAAAACCACATGGCAAGACGGGTCCACGGTGGAAAATATGGGAACTTATACGTGAGGTGGGAAAAAACAATGGTCAACCAAAAAGATTATAAGCATAATTTCTCACGTAAGAGTGATTTAGTCAGGATCAAATGGGGAAGTGAGTCATGTAGCAAGCAGGCATGAATAGGGTCTGGTTAGGGGTTCGGTTAGGAGTGTGGATCTTTTAAGGTAACTGATACCTATTTAGAGCATCAATCCTTGATGCCTATCCCTAGGGAAGTGTGCAGCTGCCTTGTTTACTTTTTTGTCTTGAGGTTGGCTCATAGTGGAAGTGTCTCTCCAAAGTTGCAAGGTTGCAAGGTCACCTTGTCTTTCATGTTGTCTCCTCGAGTACCTCGCCCTATCTGGCTGCCTATAGCATTTCTATCAAACTTAGCTGCCTACAACATTCCCCCTTCTGAAGAAGTTTCCACAACTGCTGTGAAAGAACAATGGATGGGGACCTCTCTGACTTCTTCAGGCTAAAAAGGGTCACACGTGCTGAGTGGCAGTTACAGATACTCTCCAGAGGTTCTATCTAAAGGCCCTCATAGACAACAGACATTTTTATCTTGGGTAGGCATGTATCTCTGAATCTGCAGGAGAAAAACCCAAAGAATCAATTAAGTATGCATGGGCCAAATAACAACACCAACAGGATAACTATGAATACAGTCAAGAAAGATTTTCACCAAGAAGACAGGAATGCTTCCTATAAATATGATGAAGATAGGGTCCGAGGGACCTCAGAATCTCACATACCATTGCTTTGATATCTAAGATCTTATTCAACAGAATTCTTAACCTAAAGAAAAATTGATAAAACTGAAGGTGCATGCAGAATTCCCTTTCAAGTTATGTAGATTCACTGTATGAATGGAAGCTTTGCAGCATAAAAGTTTTTATAGACTTGAGTCCAGAAAGGTAAGTTTTTGCCCAAGGTCAAATTGTTATCTAGTGAATAAAAGCTATGTTGCCTCTTTTATGGGCAGCAAAATAATACTATTCTTTCTTTGCTTAGAGCCTCTTCACCAGTTCACTATTGATTTTTGGTAAAATGTTAGGTAAAAATGTATGTTTACAATAATTTTGCCTTCTCCAAAACTTCTGTCCAACATGATATTCATTTTACTCAGAGGCCCTGCCAGTATTCATATACATGTTTTCAGAGACTTCCCTAGAAATCAAACTCTGGCTTCTGGTTTTACCACTAACATAGGAGAAAGAAAAAGAAATAAAACACAGTCTTAGAAGTCTGTGACTTGGAATGTCCTTTATTCTTTATTTTTATTCATTTGTTTGTATTTTAGGGAAGGGTCTACAGGTGTTCAGCGTCTCACTACTGGACTAGACTCATAGAAATCCGCCTGTTTACAGCTTCCCAAGAGCTGGGATTACAGGCACGTGCCACCATGCCCAGTCTCAATTGCTCTCTCAGCATGCCCTGTGGGCGGGGCCTGCATGGCCCGCCCAAGGATTGAACCCCAGGCTCCTGTACCTGCTTGCAGGCACTTTAATCCACTGAGCTATTTGGCCACCCTGGACTATCTTTTAAGTTTTTTTTTTTTTTTGTATAGCATTGGTATAACAGTTTATTCTTTGGAATCTGCATAGTTTTAGTAAAATAAGCAAGTCACTCTGAGCACACTCTTCAGAGTTTCTAAGGTGTAGAGTTTATGCCTAACATGATAAAAGCAAAGTCATACATAAGGCAAGGGGCATTGGTAGTATGCCCTCAAATTAAGGGAAGATGTGACAATTAATTATGATATGTCAACTCTAGTGGGAATAAGAAACAACTAGCAGATTAGGAAACTGCAATTGTGCATATATTTTTATGGCATTTCCAGAGATGATTGACATGTAGATCCACAAGCTGATCGGGGCTACCCACCCTGCTCGGGAATGGCACCAACAAATAGGCTTAGAGCGTGGATGGAAAAAAAGAGGAAGGAAAAAGAAATGTGACTCTTTCTGAAGCTCTCCAGCCTGCTCCAGTGGGTGTGTCCTTCAACTTGGCGCATCAGTGTGCAGTCACTTCAGGCTTAAACACATTTTGCACTGTTGTCCGGTGAGCTTCCAGGCCTCTGACCTTGGGCTGCTACTGCAGCTGCAGCCTCTCTTGTTCTATGTCTTCCATTTTCTTGGACTGAGCAGCTACTGACTCTTTAGCTCACAGATAACCATTATGGACCTCCTACCTCTGGTTCATATAAACCTATTGAACAAATCCCCTTGCACACTTATATGTATATTTTCTATCAATTCTTTTCTTCTAGGGAAACCTTACCAATATAGAATGTAAATTTATAGACAAAGTCGGGGTTCTTATGCATCCCACTCTTCATATAAGTTCTGAAAATTATTAGACAATTAAGTAGGACAAGAATTTAGCAAAACAAGGAACTAACTATGCTTTTGATATTTAATAATAAAACTTGGACAGTGTGTTAGAATAGTGGTTCTCAAACCAATGGCACATGCGCCACTTGAATTAATTACTAAAGGTGCAGGTGCTGGAGAGCTGGCTTGGGACAGGTGAAAGAATCTACATTTTCCCAACTCCAGGTGACATTTATCTGTGGGTCTGCAGACCACACTTTGATGAGGAGGCTGGGAGAGCATGTTATTCCCCAAGTCTGTTGCTTATCTCTGGTGCTTTCCCTCCAACTGATGCTAAGGTTGTTTAAGTATTTTGCTTTGATCCTGAAATGAATAGGAATGATACATGTAACTTTTGAACATAAGTGTGGAAATCCAGAAAGTGCCTTTTCATGATTTCTTTTTATTTTGTAATAAAACTAGCACAGATTTAGACAGGGTGTCTCAATCAGTCGGCCTAGGGAATATCACACAGTATAAATTCCTGGCCCCTTGCCTCACGAAGGCAGCATGAACTGTAAGTTGAAAATCTTCAAAAATGTAAACTCTTGAGATTTGGGGACTATTTGTTATGCAGTATAATTCAATTTGTCTAGACTGATGTGAGCCATGTGGAATAACATATGTACATTATATTGGAACAGAAGAATAAACTTCTGCCACTTACTTGACTGAGGACTTAGGCAACCTATTTAACTTTTGGGATCTTAGCTAACTCATTAAAACACACGAATAAAATCTGCTTACATAACGATGGAGAATCCTGGCTTCCATGAAAGTTATTTCTTCCCTGACCAATGAAGCTGAATATTTCTGTGGCTCAAGACTTCTCCCAGCAAAATATCACTTGTATTGGGAAAATGGCCCATGTTTAGCAAGGTCGACATCCGAGAGATTGTTGTGACAGCCTCATCTGCAGATCAGGGCAGCTTTCAGGATGAAAGGCCAAGTTCAAAGACAAAGCCAGTCAGAAACAATCTGTTGTCCTACGGGAAAACAAAGTCATCTAACAGCTGTTGTAACCCCAGACATTGTATTTCTTTCTTTCTTTTTTTTTTTTTCGCCTTTTTTTTCCCCAAGAGGTATGAAAGTACAGGAAATTTTTCATGCTTGGTGTTTTTTCCTCAGACTTCAGCTGGGAAGATGAGTAGGTGTGCTCAACAGGAGGTGCTTGTGCCTGCTTATAACTGACCAGTGCAAGAAGGAATGATTATAGACTGAGTACAAGTATTTCATTTGGTAGATTTCCTTGTGGAAATGGGGCTTCTCATCCTTCCCAATACTTCACAGTTTGCTCCACAGTATAGACCTACGTGGCAACTTGAGAAATGGGAAATATTTTGGTGAAAAATACCAACCTATTTCTCCTCAGGTTTGTATTTCTTTTTTTTTTTTTCTCAGGGTTATAGTTTATAAGAATTAGAAATGTGTGGTACACTGTAATTGTATTATTTGTTTCATATAAATCACCTTGTTTACATATAACTTTGATGGATTTTTTAATGTCATTTATTTCCTTACGAAATTAAGGACTTCATCAAATTTATCAAGGTAAACATTTGTGTTTCATTTTTGTATTACCCAAGCAGCATTAATATTCAGGAAAAATGGCTACTACAGACACCAAATGTAAATAGATGTTCATTTTTTACCTCTCTATGTGCTTCGGACTGAATTATACAATCAGACACTGTTTCTGACTCTGGACTCTTAATCTTGAAGGTGTGATGGAAAATCACAGGCTCACAGAGTGACTGTGACTCTGACAGAGCGAACAGTACCGTTAGGCTACAGGGACTGGCATGCTGGTTAGCATTACAGACGGAGGATGCAGAGCTGCTCTCAGGGCAGAAGTGGTGACCCCGGAGGCCCAGGCCCAGCTCTGGTTAAGCTCTTATTTCCTATGATACTTTTAAAAAATCAGGGTTTTTGCTCCTTTTGGACACTATATTATGGAATCTTATTTCTTGTTTGTGATGAGTATTTTTTTTTTTTTAATTTAGCAAAGAAAACCTTTGACTCAGGGACTTTCTTTCTTTCTTTCCTTCTTTCTTTCTTTCCTTCTTTCCTTCCTTCTTTCCTTCCTTCCTTCCTTCCTTCCTTCCTTCCTTCCTTCCTTCCTTCCTTCCTTCCTTCCTTCCTTCCTTCCTTCCTTCCTTCCTTTCTTTCTTTCTTTCTTTCTTTCTTTCTTTCTTTCTTTCTTTCTTTCTTTCTTTCTTTCTTTCTTCTTCTTTTTTTCTTTATGTACCAGGAATTAAGCTCATGACCTTATACTCTCTAGGCAGGTTTAAGTTTTGAGAATTTTAATTTTATGATTCCTCATGATTGTTCTTCTGACTTTGTTTTTTTATTAAACATCCTTTAATTATCTCTTCAAGTTTTATCAGCTAACAGAAAGTGCAGTAAAATCATGCCAACGGTTTAGTTAGTATGCTTATCAAAGAAAATTAGTTTTATGAGTTTGATGAAGAAGCCCATTTATAACATTGAAATCACACATGCCTTCTGAATTTCTAAATATCACCAGTTGTTTTTGGAAAAAAAGTAACTTCAGAACAATTAAATGTCCATTCACAGGTCAAAAATAAGGTAAATGGATCTGGACATATTTATAACCCCAAACTACAAAAATTCCAGAATATGTAGAATAGTAACCTATGCCTGATTTAGACACAGATTTATTTTATACAAAGCAGCCCGGATAATAACAAATTAGGGGCTGGTAAGATTACCCAGCAGACTGAAGTGCTTAGGCGAGTGCAGGCAAGCACAGGGACCATGACTTGATCCCTGCACCCTCGTCATTCCTTTGTATCCCCCCCTTTTTTTTTTGCTAAATTCTGTCAAAGATGGGTATTTTATTGTCATTCAGTTATTATAGGTGCTTTAATTCAGTGAAACAATCCAACACAGTCCAGCAATCCACAAGAATAGTGGGTTTTACGAGGAAGTTGTTGAACTAGAGCCATTTTCAGCTTAGCTTATTATTATGGCCTTATTTTATATACCTTGTTTTTATACTTTTATGCTGGATGGTGAAGACCAAGATAAAGCAAGACCTGAGTAATAAAAAAATATAACTTTGTATCTGATGAGGTCAGTTAAGTCCCCTTAGGGTTAAGCCTTTTAATTTTAAAACTGAATGCTTATTAAAATAGAAATCTCAACACAAAAGATTTATAGAGAGGACTTAAGCCACAAAAAGGTACTTATAGAATTAGCCATTACAGAAACGAATTATAGCCACAAAGAGATAACAGTATTCAACTGATGATAGAATAATGGTGTCATCATTGCTGTCACCATCATTGCCATTATCAGTATACAGTCCATGGCCCCATTGCTGTCAAGGTCCTCGAACACCTGAGTTCTCAGACACATGTTGTGAAGAAACCCAACATGTGGAACTTCCCACAAAGCAGTTTGGCAGCTTTCTACAAAGTTACACATATGCTTATCATATCACATCAAAACTCTCAGGGCCATTGAGATAGTTCAGTGGACTAAGTATTTACTTAGGTAAGTAAAGGGGCCAGGATTCAATCCCTGACACTGTATGCCATACAGGCCATGTCATCAAGTGCTCTGAGCCAGCAAAGGAGTCTGGGTGTGGTGTCACACACGTGTAATCCCAGCATTAGGGAGGCTGAAAACAGAAGGATTTCTACAAGTCTGAGCTGCATAGTGACACCTATTGTATATATAGCTTCTGAAATTGCAATTTTCACCAGCTTCTGAATTTCCATATATATATATATATATATATATATATATATATATATATATATATATATGTATGTATGTATATTTTATGTACTCACCAAAGAGAAAAATTCAGGTACCCAAGAGAAACAAAAATTTATTACATGCCAATAATTGTACTTAAATGTTTATTCTTCCTTTATTCATATTTATAAAAAATCTGGAAGCAACACAGAGTTCTTTCAACCGGAAATGTTTAACTAAGCTGTGTTAACTATTCCAACAATGATCCAGAATGCAAAGAAAATAGCTCTTCATACATGCAACAATATGGAAAATCAGATATATTACTTTACCTGAAGGGAGCCAACCGAAATGCCACATATATCATGATTCCATTTCGATCACAGCTTAGGAAAGGAAAAATCAGAGACCCAGATACAGTGGGTGGTTCTCAGGGGCTGGGCATGGGTGTAAGATACTTCGGGGTTTCATTTGTTTGTTGTTTGTTTTATCTCACATTCTTATCATTTCTCTGTTGTAAGAACACTAGACATCAAGCAATTTTGAAGAGGACAGTGTGCTGTAACTAACAGTAGCCACCAAGTTGGGTGGGGTTTTTGATCACAAAGGGTACAAAAGAATACCTGGATGGGGTAAACTGTTTTGCATCTTAATAGTGAATTGTTCCAAATATGACATGTGATGGTGGTGACACAACCAGAAACATTTGTAAAAATTCCTAAAGCAGTTCCCTAATACAACCAAATTTTGCTGCATGTTTCTTACAATCCTAAAATTAGAATTTTAAGTAGTTAACAGTAAATTGTTGGTTCTCAAATCAAATACCAAAGAAGGTATTCTTCTAACAAACATTTACTGAGTGCCTACTCTGTGCCAAATCTGATTCTAAACACTTAAAAACTAGTAACAAACATGAAGAAATGCTCCCCTTATGGAATATATAGTCTATCAGGAGAGGCAGTGAATAAAAAGTATGATCAGTAAACTAAGACAAAAAAACACTGCTTTTATAGATGTTCCTATGTTTGAAACTAGGAGTATGAAAACACAATCCCTTGGTCACTCCAGTGACTGACCAGAGGCTGCATTTCGAACACAGCCACAGGAGACGATGATGCTGCCAGAAGGCTGCCCGTTATGTGATATTGGAAAGGATGATAGAACACTATGAACCAAAGTTAAGGAGGGGTTGGCAAGTACAGGTTGCAGTTTTTAGTAGTAGATCTGATTGAACAGCTGGCTTTGGGGCAGAGACACAGAGGAGGAGCAGCAGCCAACTACAGATGCCAGGGAAGACATTGCTAGCTGAATGCACAGCCTGTGCTGAGAGCCTGTTTTATGAGACATGCTTATTTTCCTAAGGTCAGAGAGGAAGATAATACATCAAGGATATAAAGGTAAAAAATAGGAGTAGTGAGAGCTGTGTTCAGAAGGATAATTACAAGGGAGAGGGAAGAGCAAGTTAACAACTTTCACTTTTGCTCCAAGTAAAACATAAATGCACTAGAGAATTCTAAAGAGAAAGTGATGTTGGACTTACATCATAAAAGTACTATTCTGACCCCCATGCTGAGAATAGACATGAATGGAAGCAACTTGATCCTATAGAAATTTTCCAAGTAACCCACAGGAGAAATGATTTGGCTGTACCAAAGTGCTAGAAAAGGCAGTGGAAGAAAATGATTGGTTTTTAAAACTTTCATTTATTTATGTATTTATTTACTTATTGATTTATTTAATACAGGGTCTCACTACACAGCTTAGACTTGTAGTGATCCTCCTGTCTTAGCCTTCCTAGCATTGAGATAACAGGCATGTGCCGCTATGCCCAGTTTTGGTTGCCAGCTCTGCACTGGGCCACAAAGACATGTGGTACCAGGGATAGAATCCAGGTCCTTCCTCTTGCTAGGCATGTGCTTAGACCCTTGAGCTTCTCCCTGGCCCAGCTTCTCCAGATTGGATTTTGAGTCTAATTTTAAGAGGAAGCCAATAGAGTCCTTGAAGGTTGGATGCCACTTAGTAAAAAGAAGTGGTTAGGAGTGACTTCAAAATGCCAGCCTTTAGGAGAATGGCCGTTTTTTTCCCCATTAGGGTCAGGGAAAATAGAGACAAGCTTTATTTTATTACTATTCAATATAGGTCTCAGAATCCTAGCTTTTGCAATTTTACAAGAAAAGGAAATAAAAACAACCATTTTGGAAAGGAAAGAAAACCTATTTTGTTCGGGAGTCATAGGACCTTATATCTAGAAAAAAAAAAGATTTTATACAAAAAAAGATAGAACAAATAAATGAGATTGGCAGAGTTACAGAATGTAGAGAGCCTTTCCAAGTCCTCATCATGGCCCAGAAAGTTAATATTTGTAATCCCATGGAAGAGTTATTGGAGTTCTGGTGAGATAATTCCAATCTACCACATCCAGTGCAACCTACTGCAAGAAAGACACTAAGACCTATTTCCAGTTACAGGGAGGCAAGGGGTCCTAAGTCCAGTCATGAAGACTGCAACAAAATCCTCCACCCAGGGCAGAATCTGTGTTTTATTAATTCATGAAGAAAGGAGTGACTTAGGATGAGCAACTATCAAACTGATGGGAAACACATGAGTACCGTGAGCCTGGCTAGGCAGGAGGCCTGAAACTGCTTCTGTCATGCGCAGATAGAAGGCTGTGCTGAAGGAGTTCATGTGTGTAATACAACTGAGGTCAGTTTTGAGGTCAGTGCTTCAGTTCTCATGTGTAAACTTTCAAGCCCCAGGAAGTCCTAGCTTCTATCTCTAGGCTCCAGGCTCCATCTCAGTCCATAGCCTGGAGCATTGGCTCTTCATCCCTTCTTTTTATGGATTACACAAGGAAACAATTGGGGATCTAGAGAATCACTACTTGCTGACTTCAAAGGCTGCCATCAGCACCTCTGCTCGATCGATATCCATTGCCTAAAGATGATTGAAGGGATAAGGAAGAGTCCTATCCAGCTCTGTACATATCAGTGCATGGAGATAGGGTCAGGCTCAGCCAAAATGGAGACAATTGCTTTTCCTTCAAAGACCCCCACAACAAAATGTATAAAACTTCAAAAATCAACTGTTAGTGTCTACACACTAACAGTGGGAAATACATCAAAGAATCAACAATTGGCAGCCCACAGGCGTGCTGAGCCAGCCACCAAGACCAGGTGTGGTGGTACACACCTGTAATCCCAGTGCAGAGGAGGCTGAAAATAGGAGAATCACTATGAGTCTGAGCTGCATAGTGAGACCCTGTAACAAAGCAAAAAAAGAACTTGTACAAACATTGTATTTTCTAGCTAATGTGAGAACCTGAAAGAATAATTAAAATGTAAAAGGCACAACAGATGTTGTGAAAGGGAAATAAATTGCTCAATGAGAAGGTAACCTGGGATGAGGGAAAAGACAAAGGGAAAAAGACATATTTATATATATATATGAAGAGTAGTGTGGATAATTACTGCAGATTTTTGCTGGTGTTTTCACAGGAACAGTTAATGCTTAATGTCTTTTCTTTGATTTTTTTCTCTTTTTTGATAATTTTATTGAGAAATTAATAATGAGATAGTTTCAAAACCTATTAGTGGGACAGTTTCAATAATAAATACATTGCATATTGTTGTCTTAGTGGTTATTCATTGTACAAGACATAGACATGATATCCTGTCCACAAACACTATTATTACAGATGTTCCTATTCATTGAATTAAGAGAATGTAGCTGTATATCTATGCTATTTTGAATATACAGATACAAAATGGTCATTCATTTGTATCCCCTTTTTTTGTTTAGTTTTGTCA